>OY744481.1:32417421-32551155 GCA_963556165.1 Tipula helvola
CTAGGTGCCGTACTTTCCCAAGGTGCAATTGGTTTGGACAGGCCAATCTGCTATGCAAGCAGGACATTGACTAAAATAGAGCAGAACTACTCTACCATAGAGAAGGAGCTCTTAGCCATTGTTTGGTCAGTAAGATATTTTAGACCATATCTGTATGGAAAAAAAAATTCCAAATAGTTACCGACCACAAGCCATTGACTTGGTTGTTCTCATTAAAAGAGCCCAATTCAAAACTGGTAAGATGGAGGCTCAAATTGGAAGAGTACGAGTATGAGATCATGTTTAAAAAAAGTACCAAAAATACCAATGCTGATGCATTATCTCGATTGGAACCTGAAATCATAGAAATAAATGTTCATTCTAGTAGTGAATCTTCCCATTCAGAAGAAATAGATGAAAGTTCTTAATAAATTCAATACACAAATAATATTAGAATTAGACAGTAGATACTTACATTTAGAAAGATCCTTTAAAATCTATTACCGCAAGAAAAGACGCTATATCATTAAAAGTAATGAATTTGATGAGCGAAAATTAATGCAAGTATATAATGAATACATAGTACCCGGTAAACTAATAGGAATAGCGTGTAGTGAAAGTACTTTTAAGCTAATGAATAAAATTCACGAAAAACACTTTTCTAATTCAAAACTGAAACTGGTGCGAAGCAAATTGATAGTCAAAGACATTGTAGACGAACTATAACAAAGAGACTTAGTAACAAAACAACACCAAGAAGTGAATCATCGTGGTATCAGTGAAAATTTAGAACAATTAAAAAAAAAAATTATTTTCCCAAGGTGAAAAATTTAATAAACCAAATTATAAACAAATGTCAAATATGTCAAACATTAAAATACTGTAGTAATGTCAAACCCATAAAATTAGAAGTGACGGAAAATCCAAGGAAACCATTAGAGATAATCCATATAAATATATTTGCTATTAATAACAAAAAATTTCTCACAATATTAGATAAATTTACCAAATTTGCAGTAGCATATCATTTGGTAACTTCAGATGGATTAGAAGTAGTTAAATTAATGGAAAATTTTGTATCAGTTCATGCTTTACCTCTAAAATTGATAACAGATAGAGGAGTTGAATTTACTTCTATAATTTTCAAACAGTTTTGTGAAATGTACAAGAAAACTTTACATCTCACCACACCGAAAGCCTCCACAGGAAACTCCCCGGTAGAACGATTACGCTCTACCCTCATAGAGATTTATAGAATCATATATGCTAAAAACTACTACAAAGATCTTGTCGAAATAATGAATGAGACCCTGATTACCTACAATAACGCGATACATTCCATAATTAAGATGACACCATTCGAACTCAAGAATGGACATATTTCAAAACCCGAAATTTTCCCAGATAAAGATCACAAAAAGAATTGTGACCAACTTTACAATCTAATTCATATGAGAAATGCTAAAGAAAAAGATGCACTGATAACCCAGAGAAATGAAAATAGAATAGAACCGAAAAAATAAATTAAGCCCCCGTTTTCAAAAACACAAAGTAAAAAAAATAACCGTGTAACATTAATAACTAACAAAAGAAAAGTGCACAAAGCTAAAGCCAAACATTTATTGCAGGTGCAGTAAACTCATTACATCCCAAGAAATGGAAATAATAGACTACGATGTGAATAAGGGTATAATTCCTATTAAATTAAGGAATGCAAGAATTATAATAGGCTACAGTAGAATTTTACATATCATCAACTTAGATAGTTACGAACATAATTTACAGTTAATAAAACATAACATAAACACAGTTTAAACATTTGGTAAAGGAAGTCTGGTATAAAAGGCGTTTACAAAATTAGACTAGACAGAGATTAGAAGAAACATTAGATCATTTAAGAACTAGACTACGGAACAAAAGAGGACTAATTAATGAACTTGGATCCATAATATAATCTATCAAAGGTAATATGGACCACGATGACTATGACGAACTAGGGAGAGCTATAGCCCAAATCAACAGAAACGAAGACATCTTTCAGAATAAATATAATGATCAAATTAGTATCAATACGAAAATGATTAACCGTTTTAATGATATTCAAAATTTTGTAAATGATCAGACGCGAAAAATCGCACTTGAACTAAAATCGGTTGAAAATAGTACTCCAAGTTTGGCTAAAATCCTGAAATTGGATCAAAGCTTCCATAGATCAGTTTATAATATAGAACTATTAAACGACCACATATCAGACATCATTGAAGCAATTACTATGGCAAAGCTAAAAGTTATATCAAGACATATTCTAAATCACCAAGGACAAAAACCATTTTTCAAAATTTAATGTTAACCTTAAAACAGAAGAAAGTATTTATAATTTACTATGGTTACTAGAGTACTATAACCAATCTCAGATTCTATTCTCTATTGAAATACACAATTTTCACCCTGATACCCTATTTCAATACAAAACTAAATCAATAACATTTAATGAAACATATACCATCATCCTACCAAACCCATACATTATCCTAAATGAACATATATATCAGTACCCAACTAAACCTTGCAATGAAGTACAAATCGTCCAATATTGTGAAAAACAAGATCCAGGAGACAGTTTAACCCATTTGTTCCCACACTATTAATAAATTGTGTAAAATATTTGTACTTTAAATATTTTTTAACACTCAAAATCCTTTCACGAAATGGATTTTTTTTTTAAATATGATAAATAAACTAAAAACCATATATAATGGTAAAATACAAATTGAAATTTGACATAATATACCGCAGTAGTGGCGTCGTAAAATTAGTGATTTTTCTGTACCCATACAGGTACAGTGGGATCAAATGGGTTTAAAAGCATGTATCCCTCAAATAATCAACAATAAACAAGCACTATGCAACTTAACCGAACAAAAATTCCAAAATTAAATAGTACTATTATCACACGAGTATGTACTTGTCTCAATCAAAGAAAAAATACCTGTATCATAAACATGTCATCAAAAACAAAAATCAATAAAAGGAATAAAGCTAATATTTTTCAAAAATTGTACGATTCATCTCAATCAATAGGAATACAGTAATACTCTGCCAGTAATGTACGAGGATATTACTGTATTATAACCATATAACGATATCGTTATCAACGACATCCAGGAACAAATAAAATTAACAATACTACGAAACTGGACAATCCACAATAATAAAAAGATACAAATATTACAGCAGCATCATCATATTAACCATAATTAGTTTAATATATTTTTCAGTAAAGAAATGGATCAACACACCTGAAAAGGAGATTGACATAGAAGTGGCAATACCAAAACCAGACACTAAATCACCTGCTTTCCTTAAACGAACGTTAAGGACACCGCTTAGGGGGAAGGAGTTACGTCCGTTGACCTCCACGACGCAAATCTAACCATAATCATAAAATTAAATTACAATAATAATTTCTTAGACATAACATTTCTTTCTTTAAAATAAAAATTGATAAACAAAAATATGAATCGATAAATCCGATTACTCTTGTTTCATACATTTAATAATAATAAATATATTTACTTTTTCATAAGTAAGTAGTTTTGATATAACAAAGATAAAAAACAAAAGATATAACAAAACTAAAATTTAAAGAATCAGAATTATTGTAACTAGCATCGAGTACGATCATAAAATAAATTTATTATAAACTAAAATGTGAAACTGTTTTATTTTAAACACAACTGCCAGTTTCAGGCTTATAATTCCCGCGATCGCATTATATTGCTGTGAGAACAAAACTTTGGTTTTATTGATAATAAATCGAAACGACTAATGTCCAATTTAGACGTACCAACATTTTTTTCCAACAATTTTTTTCTTGCCACTTAGAGCTACACGCAACACAAAAAAATGTACGTGCGATAAAAAGAGAAAAGTATAAAACAACAATGGCGGTCGTGCCATAATTTTTTGGCGGTATAAAATCGACAAGATAATTTTTAATAAATACGGCGCTGATACTAGTTTATTTATCAAAATTATGTCTTTTTCGGGTAAAATGAAAAAAATTCGAACGTAAATTTTATTTATTATTAAAATTTTAGTAAAATATAATAAAGCGCTATAAAAATTTCACAAATCGCCATTTTTATTGTGTTTGTTGCTATAAAATATCAAAAATATACTCGGGTCAAGTATATTTTACAGTCAAATTTATTTTTATAGTAACAAAAAGTAAAGTAGTTTATATAGTAACAATTGGAAAAAAACCCAACAAAATGTTTGTTGGTTTATATTTTTCTTCTTGTCTTACAAATGAAAATCATAATTTACTAATATCTTCATTTTTTGTTGGGAAAAAAATGTTGGTACGTCTAAATCGGACATAAAGCAAAAATTGTTTTTCGGAATATTGCCGAAATGTGACAATAGTATATTTTCATGTCTATTCATATTTCCACTTTATGTGGAATAGTGAAATAAAACATCTTTAAATGGCTGGGTTTAGGCGGACGTACTACACCATAATTTAATTTTTATTTTGCATTAACCAATATTACACTAATTTAGACTGATGTTTTAAATTACCGTTAATCAAATATTGTAGCAAAATATAGAAAATATTATCAATAACTGTCACCCAGACAAACACACTAACCAAAGCAACAGAAAATATATAACCAAAGCAAATGTGCTGCCAGAAGCGGTGGACTATATTAAGAGTGGAAGTAAGACAAGAGGTCCTAACAGACCATGCAATTAGTCTAAGAAATAAGATATAATCCAAAATTTAATTCACTTTTTTAAGCTTTATGTACATATTATAAAAAATAGGTTTTTGGTTTTTTTATTGACTTTTTAATAAAAAATCCGACGTTTCGACAGTACGTTCCGTCATTCTCAAGGGTACAATAATTACTATAATTTCAAAGATTTTTTTTTTTAATATGTTTTTCTAACGTAACTAGCTAGAGTTCAAATTGAAATTTATAAAAACCGAAAAATAATTTAGGTTATATAATTAGAGTGAACACTTTCTTAAATTTAGAAGATAACGTGTTACCCGTTTTATTAAATTTTGTTCCCCACGTAGTCCTGTACAAATGAATATTTTAATTTATGTATATATTTAATTTTATTGTATATACATATATAGGAATTTTGTCTTTTAATTTAGTGAATAAACCCATGGTTTTAAAATGCAAGAACCATGGGTCAAACTAAACAAACTTTTAAAAAACGGATTCGTCAACATATCGTCTCCGTTACAAACTATACCTAATTTACAAAAAAACCTGAGAAAACTGCATCCCAACTTCAATATCCGGTTGCAGTTGCCCGTTAATTGTGTTGGATTAATCTTGTTTGTACATATTGAAACATACACAAAATCAAGTTTCATATTCAACAAATAAATTAACGTATAAAACCCATTAATTCCAATGGCGCGTACCCATATGACTCGTAATTTTATTTACGTTTATTTACTTGGACTCAAGTTTCAGTAAGTAAACGTAAAAAAAATTTTTTTTCTTGCTTTAGAAGGTGTATGTACAAAATTGTGTTTTTATTTATTCTTAATTTCCTTTTGTGCTTATTCAACTGAGGTCATTGTTAACCAAGTTGAATTTCACCAGGTGAATAAACAAAATGCAATTGCAATTTAGGCAGTTCATCTGCTAACATATGCGTCAATCGGTGAACTATCATGCAAATATTAGCGATCCGATTTTAATTACATATGGTGTTCCCCAAGGCTCTATCTTGGGGCCTATCTTATTCTCGATCTACATAAACCAAATATGTGAATCCATTCAACGATAGGATGATATCATATATCATCTTTTTGCAGACCATTTACAAATATATTCATTTGGCGATCCTGATTGGTCCAAATTACATAAACTTAAAATTGATCCAAGTAAATCACAAGCTATTATTTTATCCAATAAAAGACTACTAATTACCTAATTATTGTTAGTCATAAAATTGATTTCTATGAGCATATAAAAAGTTTAGGTCTGTTCATAGATAGTAAGCTGAATTGGTCAGCCCATATAAACAATTCATGTAGTAAAATTTATGGGATTCTAAGTAAATTGTGGGATACAGCTTGATTTTTATCTATTGATGTTAAGTGTCATATTATTCGCACTTTAGTAGGACCCCTAATGTCATATTGTGCACCTATTTTTTTAGAATGTTCTAAAAAATCATTTAAAAAGCTTAATATTGCATTCAACTCCTGTACCAGATATATATTCTCGAAAAGAAGAGGTCATCACATTTCTTTATTTTTTTATTTTTTATTTTTTCGCTGGCGCTACATCCCATAGAGGGATTTGGCCGCTTCATATTGAAGTTTCGTAATCATTTTTTTTAACGGATATTGAGTGATTAATTCATTGATCCTACATTAAACAGCCGTGATTTTTTCATCACCCGCCGGGAATCGAACCCGGGACCTCCGGAGCTTAAAGCAAGCATGCTAACAACTGTGCCACCGGGGCTATTTCTTTATTATTTAAGCAAATTTTTAATTCGAGTTTGAAAAGATATCTTGAACTAGTGGCATTAACTTCTATATACAATTTGATACATAAGAAAGCACCATTATATTTATATGAAAAACTGAATTTTGGCAAGTCCCTGCGGATATTAAACCTAAATCTACTGAAATCATGTACAATTAAGTCAAGAAAACGATCATTCCTTGTTTATGGAGTATATCTTTGGAATAATATTCACCCATATGTAAAAGCCGCGTCTAATGTAAGCAAATTTACAGCGCGTATCTTGGATAACATCAGTGATACATAGGTTTTAATTTTAAATTTTATTTTCTTTGTTTGTATTCAGTTTTATTTTTAATTTTTATATTTTATACCTACAGAATTTTTTATGTACTAAATCACTTGATACACAAATTGCACATGGAAAGATATTTTTGTAATATTGTAAAAAAGCTTTGCCTTATTTGTGAAATTAAATATTATTAATAATAAATAAATAAATGTTTATAATTTATGAACGGAAGGGTGTACCCTAGCGGACAATAGAGAAATGAGACAAAAATGTGCTCTATGAAGTTATATGGAAATATTGCCTATTTAAATTGCATTTTTATTTGTGAAAATTGTAATGATTGGAAAATTAAATTAATCCCATATGTTGTGCTTAAAGATTGCAGAAATTTTATGTTAAACTCACTATAAATATACAATGTGGGTCACTAAATAGTTTTCGGAGCTTTATTAGACCACAGTTGATTTATTAATACAATCTAAAATTAATTATTTTTAAAACATTTATGTTTTTGGTAACACTAGCTAATTTGGAAGTTTCTGATAAAAATGATAAAAATGACCGGTGTGAAGTTTTTGGACACTTTCTTTTTTGGACAAAAATTTATGCAAGTGTACTGTAAAGTTTTTGGACAAATATTTATGCGTGTGTTCATCTTTTAACAGTGTATTTAACAAAAATAAAGCTATTCAAATAAAATAAGCCTTAATTAATTTCTAATGTATTCATTTCCAATTTTTTTTCAACAAATCGTGACTATATAGGTTGTAAAGGGTATACATTCCGGAATTCAAATCACTCAGTCCCATTTTCATATGAGCCGTAGGGCTCTTGCAAATTTTTTTTGAAAATTAACAAATCGACAAATTTCGCTTGGAACAAGGTCAGCTTGGTTCTCTATTATACCAAATAACACGAATGTCAGAGATTGGCTCATATAGTGACTATATAGGTTGTAAACGGTATATGTACATTGCGGAATTCAAATCACTCAGTACCATTTTGATCTGAGCCGTAGGGCTCTTGCAAATTTTTAGTGATTAGTAATATGTAAGTACACTGAAAAAAAAAAAATTGTAGTCATAATGATAAATTTACGATTTATTTACTAAATTTGTATTCACATAATATACAGCCGAAAACAAATGTAATTAATAGAACAAGAAATACTATCAATGTAATACTCCTGTTCATTTGAAAAATAGTTGATCACAATGAACACAGATGAGATTAAAATGAAAGGCAAGAATATTTTCATTGAAAACATGAATTGTCCTTTTGATTACGAAATCTATCATAAGTTTATCATAATGAATACTAATTATGTAATACGAAATCGAAATACAATCGTACCGTTTTTCAATATGAGACAAGCATTTTCATAATAACTGCCAATAGTAGTATAATGATGCACATGTTTATCAGCAAAACGACACTTAGATATCATACTGAAAAGGAACTGTAATCAAAATGCATATTATATTATAATATATAATTTATATAATTAAGTTGATTATGAAATAAATAAAAAATGGTGAATATTTTATAATTTTAATGTTTATTTAAAATAAAAATACAAAGCTAATTTAATTAAAATGTACAAGAAAAATTCAGATTTGGATTGTTTCAACATTATTTCCCTATTAGCGGGTTTCCATCATTATAGTATAATAGCATAATATGTAGTATTATACTATTATACTATGATGATGGAAACTCGAAGTTGATAGTAAAATAGTTTATTATAATATTTCATTATACTAGTTGTTTGAATTCTTTTTCAAATTAAATTTTTTTAGGCTGCGGTCATAGTGTGTGTTTAAAATTTCATCAATTAATTATAAATATGCATAAAACATGGGTTTTAATACTTTTTGCTATCAAAATAATGAATTGCACCCAAGTTCTCACAAACAAATTTTAAACGATTTTAACTTCACACCAAAAACGATGGAACACGATAAAGAATAATAATATAATAGTATTATACTATTTTGCTATTATACTACTGACGATGGAAACCCCGTATAAATCAAGATAAACCTGCCTGCTTTCATCTTATAAATTGCCCAAAAAGGGTTTTAAAATAAAATATTCATAATAACTACCATAATAATATTATAACAAATAAATATTATTACTATAAACAAGTATACATATTGTTAAACTATTCCTTCAATTAAATGTACACGAGTGACTAATCGCTTAATTTTTTAATTGATAAATTTATAGACTTATATTCTTTGTGAAATCAGTTTTAATATTAAAATAAAAATTTTGAATAAAATTCCATACTAAAATAGATGGTTGGGGATATTTCAAATTAAAAAGCATGTAAATTTTAAAGCAAGTATCAATTGCAATGATAACGACATCCTTCAAAATAAACCACATAATCGTTTGAGGTCTCAATATTTCCGTGTACAATTATAAACGGCTGCATTGGTAAATTTAATTTAATTTTTGCCTGAATTTTTTCTTCAATTTCAGCTACTTTGTCGCCAATTAAAAAAAAAAAACTTTGCGAATCCTTTATAGAATATTTAACACAAGTCTACTTCGAAGTACTGGGAGCATCCGCGACTTCCCTCCTTGATACTGGAGGTAAAATGACATGAAGTAGATATAACAAACAAACATTTTTAGCATATATGAAAGAAAATATTTAATTAGTATTAGTTATTTTAGATAGAAAACATGTAGATAACTTACTTCCGATAAACCATTGTTAGTTAGCACAATATTCAGTAAACTTTTGGGTGTCTTGTCGCCCTTAATGTTGCTGCCCATTATGAAAATTAATTTACTGCTTGTGTTCTCAAATTTTTTAATAAATTCTTTATTCCATAAACAAACACAAAGTCAATGTTTACCTATGTGAATAATAAGAATCAGCAGTTTAAGTATACATATAATAGTTATGTTAAAATTAGTAAAATTAAGTAGTCACCAATTAATAGCCAAGAATTTTTTATAATGGCGCCACTTTTCCAGGACATTGTTTGTACAGCCTGCGTTTTGTTCATTAATTCAGCTAGCAATGATGTTCCAGTTCACCAAAGGAGCAATTATCGTTAAGAATGCATGCACTCTAGATTATGGTCAATATTAATTTCCAATTCTGAAAAGTGCGATGAAGTTAAATAATTTTTAGCTTTTGAAATTATTCAGTGTACATTACCGGTTTGTAAATACACTCGGTTTCTTAAGTATTTACTCTTTCGACTACAACTAGCAACACATTTCTTTTCGATTAGCCCACAGTCTTTCATTGTCCTCTGAGAAGTAAAATACTTTGCATATATTTTTGAGCTCGTTTACCTTCTTGCTTTACAAAATATATTTCCTTTAAATTAAACAGGTCAATTTTAAAAGTCATTACCAATTCTTTGGCTGGAAAATTATCTATTATCTGAGAAGATAATGATTTTGCCAACGATATAGTCTTCTAAATTTGTTTTTGTATAAGAAAGCTATTAATTACGTCGAGAAGTATAGCTCTACAACCATCATTCAATTCCTTATTCACTTCATAGTGATTTATAATCGATCGCCCTCTTGAATTCTTAGATAATATTACATTTAATTTCAAATTATTTGGTTGATCTTTCAGTGCGCAGTGGTTTCTTCAGTGAGGATTTCATTCTTTTCATGATCAACATTTGTTGCCATTTGTTGACAAAGATGCCTGCCAAGATTTCAATCGATGTTCAAATTTTATAATAAATATAACCCAGGCCAATTTTCGATAGTGAAGATAACTTTAATAAATGGTCCATAGTCATATATTTTGAAGCGATTTCACAATTCCCTCATCTGAAATTAAAACAAATAAAAATGTATTTAGTAAAAAAATTAAACAAATGAAAAGTTTTTGTTACCTATAAATATTTCGTAAAGGGATTTGAATCCCCAATTGTCAAGGAGACTTTTAATTTCCTGCGCAGTAATTTCAGTTAACGGTGGCGGGTAGGCTTACTCGATTATTGGTAAGTATTTCGTTTTGGCAATCATAATTATTCCTATTACCGACATTTGATAAGTCGGCAATACTTTAAGCCATGATAACGTTTGTTGCTTCTTCATCTTCACTGTAAGCTGGGATCAGTTGGTATTGTTCGGTAGCTCTGCCATGAAGTTAAATTTTAAATGTGCGAAATAATGTTATGTAATATATAAAATGAAATCAATATCTGACCAAGAATACTCACTTAGGGACCTTTTCCTTGTTTTGCAAACCTAGATGATAAAAATCCACGGGGTACCGAATTAAAAAAGGCTGAATTAAAAAACGGTGTTCATTAATGAAATAAAAAAGGCGAATTTTGTATGAAAAAGGAATAAAATTTTTATTTCAGAAAAAAATGAATTAAAAAAGGTAACAGGTGATCATACAAATTCACACAAAATCACCATTTTTAATGCAACCTTTTTTAATTCAGCCTTTTTTAATTCATGTAGCCAAAATCCACTATATTTTTCCAATAATAATACAGATAATAGCTATCACTAAAAAAATAAATTTATTAAATTTTTCCTTGCAACCAAAGCCAGGAAATCACATGATTTTCACTCACCCACAATCTACGTATATCACATAACAATGTTACATACAATAATTATAATTATTATATTATAAAATATTATAATATTTTTTTATATATTTGTAAATTAAAACACTGTAATAATTTTTACAAACTACAAATTCACTGCACGCTTGCAAAATTGATCTAAATTGAAATTTTAGTAAGTTGTAAAATATAAATAAACAAAGGAAAAATAACGGTTCTTTTTATATTTTTGTTTTCATTTTGAAAACATTCATTAAATTAAATTGGTTTGTATTCAACATGATTGCATTTGTTTCAACCTGAAAAAGTTATGTTTTCACATTGAATGCAATACCATTTTATTACTTTGCCTAGTTTCACAATAAATGTTGCGCTTTCAATAAGAACAGTCTCTCCAAATTCACTTTGTTGACAGTGATTCTATTAATTTGAAAACAACTTGTTTTCAATATAAATGCATCATTTTTAATTTCCATTCAAATTGAAAGTATTTTTCTTTCAATATAATTACAGAATTATGTACGACTTAAATACCGGTGTAAATTATCTTTAACTGGACATTTAAGAAGTGATAGATTGATTTTCATATAGAATGTTTATTTTTCAAATGAATGAATAATTAGTTTCAAAATGATAACTTCAACCTTTACCGTGAAAAGAAAGACGTTTTTTTCAGTGTAGTAACAAGTTATTAAAAATTAGTTATTAGTAATTAATAAATAGTAATTATTAATTAATAATTGATTAATAATAATTAATAATATGTAACTAATAATTAGTAATAAATAACTAATAATTAAATATTAGTAATTGGTAACTAGTAATTAGTAATTTGTAACTAGTGATTAGTGATTAGTAATGGATAATTAGTAATAAGAAATTAATAATTAATTATTGTATAAAACACATGTGCATTCGATTCAACGGCTCAGATTTTTCTGTTTGTTTACAGATGCATTTTTTTTAAACGACTTTTTCGGTAATAATTATTAATAATTAATAGTTTTCTAATTTTAATACTTGGAATAAATTAATATTGCCGGATTAACCTTTGTTGCCGTATTTATTTTCATTGGAAATTGCAACATGTCATCGTGTATCTCCAATGTATTTTCATTACGTTTTATATAAGATCGAAAATGAACAGGCATATTTTTTTTCCAAGTGCTCGTAAAGCACAATTCCTTTTAGGTGAAACTCTTCCTCTTGAGTTAAATAAATTGTTTGACAAATCTCCTTTATTTGTATGTCATAGGTCATATTAGTCGGATTTACATCAAATATTATAATACCCTAATTTTATAAAATTGTTTTATTTTATTTCCGTGACATTTTGCACAAATTGATGTTTCAAAATCTACACAGTCTTGGAGATTAATCATTGATAGTTGGTTAAAACTAAAAACATCCTTAATTGGCATATAAAATGTGGGTCTTCAATTTGAAATGTCATTACACTTTCTACATTTCCTCGTTTCAGTTAGTGGCGAGGGAAGCGAGATCTTTGATTGTAAATTGTTCCAATATCATCACTATTTGCTAGCTCCAGTATAAATTTAAAAAATGTGTTATTCGACGTTCGAAAAAATCTTTTAAAAAACTCTGTATCTGTAAACAAACATAGAAAAATCTGAGCCGTCGCATCGAATGCACATGTATTTTTAATTTTTATGGTAGGTTTATCTTTCACAAAAGTATGTTCATTTTTTAATATATGCAAACTACCTTCGTTGCGATGAGCTACATTGGTTATTCCATTTACTATCGACTGAGGGGTCATTTGTGTAAATCTAGTTAAAACACGTTTCCCGAAGTGTTTTGGAGAATTTCTAATTTTTATTTTTTTGTTCCATGTTTCCTCAATTCCTCATGCATTTCGCTGTCTGGGACAGAAGTCGAGTTGACTGGATATTTTCGCTTTGGGTAAATTCCTTCAGTACGTTCAGACATTTGAACCATTTTCTCTAACTTTGCCGTTTTTTCCCTTGTTGTATTAACAAATCTACCAAGCCGTAGATTTTCATGTTTGGTATAGTGATTTTTCACTATGGAAAACCAACTTTCGGCATTTGCATTAGGCAAGCGTCCAGATATTCCATTTTTTTTTAAAAGCATGTTCCCCAGAGTGGTAGATATGTCATATACCGTTTAACAGTGAAACTTAAAAAATCTTCATTATAAAATTTATTTTGTTCACCATTGGTTTGTGCCTCGTTTGCCATTTTTAGTTTTATGTTTACAAATGTTTCATTATACCTTGTATAATATGGGCTGGCAAGGAATAAGGGCTTGTTAAAAAAAGTTTTGCTTTGGATATTTCTCCAATCTGCTGGATTTGATGCAGGTATGTTTAAACCTTCCGACGTTCCATAGATTTCAGTGCAAAACTTTTTCATTTTTAAAATCGTTTCTAATAACTCTTCATTGGAAAATTTAGAACGTAAAATCAAGCAAAAGTTTTCAAACATAGTGCCAATTTTTTCTAAACTTCCCGTATTAAGAATTATACAAAACAAGTCTAAAATAAAATTTCTTTCTTTCAGCGATGCCTTTGGAAATTTTTCTTTAATTTGCATTTAATTGGCTTTAATTGGCTATGATGTTCACACAGTGGGACAACATATGAATGCTCCTATTTTATTTGATGCCGCTTTTTGATCTAATACTAAGGCTTCGTATGTATAATTTAAATATTGAGAAACCATTGAGTTGAAGCTCTGCAGAGCAGACTTTATTAGAGCCCAAGACCAATCAGTCCCGCATTTTGGAAAATAGAATTTTGGCAAGTTATTTCTTAAAGTTTCTAAAAGCGACTTTATCGCGTCAGCGTTGTGGCTCGACGAAATTAATTCACCTATTGGTATTATATTTGAATTTTCATTTATGACACATGCATAATACAGTATTCTTTTATAACTATATGATAATTATGACATATTGGATGTTTTATGACCTTTCCCGTAGCATCGAAAAATATTCCGTCCACGTCATATCGGCCTAAAAGATTTAATGTAGACTGTCTAAAACATACATATTACTTTCAACGGGTCTAAATTGTATGTTTTGAATATACTTATTTTTTTTTGGATCTAATATCAACATTTAACATGCGTCAATTAAATCGCAGTCTTGTACTAGATCGTCACTTTTAAGAGACTCCAATTTAATTTTTCCTATGTTAGTTGGTTTAATAAATCCTTGTGAATTTCCTTTGCGAAACAAGTCTAAATTAATTTCAGCGGCCAAATCCAGAGCGACGTTATGTCAAGAAGTTCCCTCCAGTCTTTTTTTCAACATTTCGCGTCTCTTATACTTGCCTATATATACGGTTTTCTTTATGTGAACTACAGACTTCACCAATAACAAAAATATCAAGTGCAGAATTTCTTATTATAAACTTGTACTTGATGACAGAGTTCATTTTGCAGTGCCCGAAAATTATAATTTTATTTGCATTACATTTCAATGAACGAATTTTTTGGTATGATATAATGCAAGGATTACTAACATCTGCTAAATTGTAATCGATCATATTACGTTTTTACGTTTTCAGTAAGAAATACGGTTTTTAAAAGTTTATAATGAGTTTCTTCACCACTAAATCGTCTTTCAATATTTGGTTTTAAAATTTTAGCCATATCTTCGGTTAAAAAAGCACTATCTGGATTCAAATCAGTGCAATAACTACAATTTAAATTTTCTACGACGTCCTCTACATCGTTTAAATTGAGTAAATCGTGTTGAGAAACAGTATTATGATCATTACCAACTCATGTATTTTGTGAATATTCTCATCATCATCAGTATCAGAATTATTCAACCCTGAACTTTTTGACGTACGAAGGTCTGAAACACTAAGCGCATTACTAATAAAACACTTTTTCATTTTTAAAAAATTAACAATTTTACTGCGAATGTTTTTATTTTTTTTTCATTTCCAATCCAGTTAAAATATTGATTACCAATTGGCAATTCGAACTTTTTCCAACTTCATTTAAAATAACAATTAAATGTTCCAAATCAATAGCACTACGCTTAGATTTATAATATACTTTATATCAGACATAATTAGCAATAGTACCTGCTTTCAAAAGTCAATAAAAATAAACTTTGGACCAAAACTAAAATCACATAAAATTAATTTGAGTTAAGCCGAGATCAATAGTTTAGCAAAAAAGTTGAAAAATTTCAAAGCGAACACAAAATTAAATCACAAAAAACACGTTGCGATCCGAACAGTCCAAAGTCTAAATAGCTAACAAAACAAAAATTAAAAATTAAATTCCTTTTATACTTTTTTTTTTGTCCATTTTCTTCGTCTTAAATTCGTCTTAAACAGACCTACGGCACTACGGCTCATATTAAAATGGCACTGACTGATTTGAATTCTGCAATGTATACCCTTTACAACCTATATAGTCACTACATATATGAGTCAATCTCTGGCATTCGTGTTATTTGGTATAATATAGAACAACACCCTGTTCAAAGCGAAACCCGTCGATTTGTTAATTTTCAAAAAAAATTTGCAAGAGCCCTACGGCTCATATCAAAATGGCGCTAAGTGATTTAAATTCCGCAATGTATGCCCTTTACAACCTATATAGTCACTATATGAGCCAATCTCTGAGATTCGTGTTATTTGATATAATAGAGAACAACGTCCTTGTTCCAAGCGAAACTCGTCAATTTGTAAATTTCCTAATAACTTTATTTTTGTTAAATGCACTTTTAAAGGATATATAATTATGTGTATAAATATATGTCGAAAAATCTAATTTATGTAAAATCTCAATTTTGTTCAAAAACTTCACAGTACACTTGCATAAATTTGTGACCAAAAAAAAAATGTGTCCAAAAACTTCACACCGGTATAAAAATGTCCCAAATAAATCAGATATACAAAAATCACACTTAAAAATACATATGGAATTAATTCAATTTTCCAATCAATACAATTTTCACAAATAAAAATGTAAATTAAATAGATAATATTTTACTTTTGTCCCCGCTTAAGGCGCTTTTTAAACTTTTAAAAGTGTGATTCCTCCGAAATTCCGAGCGTCGAAACTATACACAAATGATGTCATAGGATTAACTAAAATTCTGCTAAATTATATAATTTTTTCCGGTTATTTTACCAGAATTCCAGTCGCAAGTAGTATTGTTTACTTGATTTTCAGTACCACACATTTGTATTTCATTAAAATTACCAGATTTTATTACAACCAGAAATCTAGTATTTTTAATTTTACTTGATTCAAATAGATTGTCTAGTATGCTCATATCTAGTGAATTTCTATTTACCGTGTACATATAGGTTAATTAAATTATGCAGAACCTCAAAACTCTCGTAAGATTGGCAAAGGGATGGCCAAATTTGTTTCGTTCCCTTATTCAATATTACGTAATATTTATTTTACCTAAACATATTTTCAAGAAAATTCAAATGGCTGATAAATGTCGGATTTGAAGATCCGTTAAATTTCATGAAATTAAACTTTTCAAGGCCTAAAACCGAGTTAACAGAAAGCGTGCAGGCTGCTTTCTGTTAACTCGGTATAATAAACTTTAATCTATGAGGAAAAATCGTAATCTAAGCAAAAAATAATTCTTAAACTATTAACATTCAACTATTAAACTTCAGATTACTGTAAAAACTATGTTAAGTAAAGTTTTAGAAAATTTATTAACATACATATGATTATTTATGCTTTCGATATAATGTTTAAAAGGCATTTTAAAGTCAATACAAAATTTTTAGTTTTTCTTCTTGAGTAATTCATATCTACCAAAATAATTTTTCTTTTTTTTGTTTTACATATTTTGATTTTTATTTGATTATTTAATAAAATTGATTGCCCAGACATTTTTATATCAAAAAAAAATGATAAATAAATATTTTGATATTGAGACGTATTGCTGGAAAATCAATAAAATTAATATTTTTTATTTTCTGTTATGATACCTACACAATTTGAGATGATTTTTCAATTTTATGTTAAAAAATAATTATTGTTTTTGTATCTAAATTTAAATCAAATAAAACAATAACAAAAATCTCGTATTTAAATCATTTTTATTTATTTATGATGAAATGAATAAATAAAAAATAAAAATTGGCCTGCTTCTCAAATTGTATTTCATGCTATAATAAATAAACCAACATATGTAGTAATGATGGCAAAGTTGTAAAATATCCTTTGATAAAACAAAAATTAAATTAATAAAAGGCAAAGTTTATAATTATATTTATTTATTTTTATAATTTATTACAAACATTTATATTTGATCAAAAAATACAAATCGAAATGAGAATTGGTTATTTTTTTACCTTTTGTGTATTCATGTGTCACTAATTGACGGGATGGCCTGATATTACAAAATAAAAAAGTGAAATACAATTTATGAATCAAGTTGTTTTCCAATTAACTATAAGATACATACATAATATACATTTAGAATTACATAAGTTTTAGTCCTTAAACGTAATTTTATTAAATGTTTAAATAATTTTACAACCCTTTTTCATTTTGTTTAAACTAAATTGCGTCATCACAAATAAAATCTTTAATATTGTATTTAAAACCCGCTTACTCACCGTAATATCGTAAATATTATTATTTATGCTCAACAGTAAAATTAAACACAACTTTACTCGTACTATATAACACAAGAACAAATTTTAATAGAATTTAATTTATTTTTTATGAGTTTTCTGTACATCATTTCTAGAAATTAAATTTATCATATTTAACGGAAATTATAAATTAAAATTTTATTTATGTGTATTTAGGGACTAAATAGAAATTTACAAAAGGAATGGGATTTAATATTATATTACTTCGAAATTTATGTATGTTTGTACGTGAAAAACATTTCTAAGGAAACTTCAAATTTCCTGGAAAAGCTATTCAATATGCAGTAAACAAAATCCGACGATAATAAAGTTGAAAGTAGCCGATAATAACATTGAAAAAGTCCAGACGTAAACATATACACAAAGATGTTTATTTTTTGTTTAGTTGACAAAAATATGTTTTTTGATTCCCAACGCATTACCTCAAACTCATTGTCGTCTGGCATTCAATATTTTAGAAAATCAACAATATTATTTTTTTTAAATGATGAATGTTTCTTAAATGAAAAGTAGATCAATACAGTAGGATATTCAACATCTCTCCCCTTAATTTTATTCAACCGGTAATAATTAAAAAATTAAGAAAAAACCATAAACCAAAAAAAAAATAATAATCTCCGAAACGAAATATATACAACCCCATAGAAACGATCTATTATTATAATACGGCCCCGATGTCTGTCTCTCTGTTTGTCTGTGTGGTACAAACGAGCTGGGTCAAAAATATACAAACTTTCGGTTGCTTATTGAAAACAATTGCCAGAAATTGCGAATCCGATGAGTCAACAGTTCTAGAGGACTGTCTTGGTAAAATGGATATACTTTGCACCAAATGCTTTTCACTAAACTTTGCTGGGCAACGAACGGGAAACGACAAAATATGTTTACCCGATGCTGCAAAAAGGGCCAGGTGAGGCTGGAACCTTTAAAAGAATGTCCTTACTTTCGAAAGTCCTTAATGAAGTACGAGCCGCCAGAGAGTTGAAATTTCATGTACTATATTCGTGCTTACAATAGTTCATTTGCCTTTACAATGACTGGATCAAGCATTAAATCGCTGCCTGGATTTGGGCTGTATTGTTTTAGAATCTGTGGTCGAGTTGTTCATTCAGCTGGCACCTTCCATCCTCCAGAAGGTGAACTAAGAAAATTTGCACCGAAACGTTTGATGAGTCCATTTGCCCACGCGTTCAAGATGACGCATGAGGTAGAACAGCAGGCAATTCTTGCAGCTGAGCAAGATGGAATACATATTTCCCTGATAATGCTTGCAATAATGGGTTATAAGAATAAAAATCGTAGGAGTTACAATTTGCCCGTGTCAAATGAAGTCGCAGTTCTTTTTCAAAGTGAGCATGGAGAACCACGAGACGTAATAGAGACGTAATTTTGCATTTACGACATGATCCTAATAATCAAAATGCAAATTTTAACGAATCGATATATATATTGAATCCAGAATTGGATCGCATGACTTATTCCATCTTATTTCCTTCTGGCCAACGAGAATGGTATCCAGACATGGCCAGATATCATACTGGCAGAAATCCCCCGACTGAAAAATCTAGGAAGGAAGTTACTATGAAGGAGTACTTTTCACATCGTATATTTCTGCGCCAGCAATTCAATCCCATATTTAATGGCGGTAAGTTGACCCAGCATAATATTGTGTTGATGCCTACTTTCGTGCCGAGGCTAATGAGTTGCGATTGCTCAAAACACATCAAAACACTCTATGCGTGCTGAAAATTACAATGGATTGAAGGATCATGTGAACAGTGAAACTGAGTATGCTGGAAAAGTAGGCAAGACAATAATTTTGCCCAGTACCTTTCACTGGAGCCCGAGACACATGCAACAATTCATTACCAAGATGCTAAGGCTATCGCGACGAAGTGTGGGAAGCCAGATTCATTTATAACAATGACATGCAACTCAAAATGGAATGAGATTATGGAGAATTTGGAACCTTGGCAAAAAGTAGAACATCTACCAGACTTGGTTGCCCGTGTTTTCAATTTAGAGTTAAAAGCCTGCTGTTTAATTGCCAAATTTCATCGTATCGGGGTTTTCAGACGCGGGGACTGCTCACATTTTGGTTATTTTGAACCCCAACGACAAGTTCGAGCAGGACATTGACAATATCGTGAAAGCTGAAATGCCTGATCGAAATAAATCACCGAAACTGTACGAAGTAGTAACACGCATATGATACACAAGCCATGCGGGGAAAACTCCGAACAGCTGATGCTTGGTAGATAAAAAGTGTTCAAAGGGATTCCCGAAGTCTTTTCAAAATACGACCTTAGGAAGCGTTGGCACATAGATATAGACGGCGAGTTCTAGCCTGTAAAAATTGGAAGTCACGTGATTGACAATAGCTGGATTGTACAGATTTGTTCGTCAGTGAAATCCGTTAAATATTTCTTCAGATACGTCTAAAAGGATCATGACTGTGCTAACCTTGCAATTGAGGACAAAGCCAGGAATGAGCCACAATCGTTTGTAGACTTGAGATATGTGAGTGCTCCGGAAGACATTTGGCGAATTTATCGGTTGCCTGTACAAATATACTCAAATTTCTGTACACTATGAGTTGGATCAAGAAAAAACTCGATGGAAAGTTTGAAAAATGGGGCTCGATAAGTTAATTGCAAGAATGTATACGGTGAGTCTCATGGATCCTGAAAGATATTATCTTAGACTGTTACTCTGCCATGAAAGTGGGCAACTGCCACGAAGACTTGAGGTCATATGCCACAGAAGACGACATTGTTGTTTGTTCAACTTTTAAGTAAGCTGCCGAAGCCAAAGGATTGTTGCTGGATGATTCAGTGTAGCAAATAAGGCAAATATTTGAATTCATTTGTACAGTTGAAGAGCAATCAATTATGGGTCAATAACAAATTGGCCCTGATTGAAGATTACTGTCACCCGTGGTTAAACAGTAGAGAAGAAGAGTGCGGGGACCATGAATACGAGCACCATGCTTTAAGGGATGTAAGAGACACGTTTGTGTTTTTATCACTCGCCTGGAAGGACTTTAACATATCTGAAGTAAAAAACAACTTGCCCAACATTAATACAATAGCACCGAATCCCCAGGAACACCATCAATGGGCTCAAGAAATGCTTGCAACGTTGAATACTGAACAAAAGTGTGATTTTGACCAAATTATTGAAGCTGTAGAAAGCACTGTATAGCATGCGTTTTCTTTGACGGACCTGGAGGGAGTGGCAAGACTTACTTCTACACTACATTATTCCATTACTTTATTGGGAAACGAGAGGTAGTATTGTCGGGAACATCGACCGAAATTGCAGCCAATCTGGTTTTATGACAGAAAGAACTTATATTCTTTGTGCAAGTTTCCTATTCCAATTATGGAGAACAGACACACTGTGAAAACAAATTCAAATGAGCAGACTATATAAAAAGAGCTAAGCTGTTCATTATTTACGAATGCACAATTGCCTCATGCTATGCTTTAAACACAATGTCTAACTATTGTTCCTCATGCAACACGTACTGCAATTGTGGAAAAATGTATTCAGAGTGCAACTCTTGGATTCATTTTGAGAAACTTAGCTTAAAAGGCAACATGCGATTTGAGGACATAGATTATAACAAATGGCTGCTACAGGTAGGAGTTGGGCATCGATCGTCCAAGGACAGAAGGTTTAGCAGAGGACATCTTCAAAATTCTGTCACTATTTATTTGTATCGGTACTTTAAGAGAGGAAATAGTTGGAACAAATATACGTTCAGATACGATTGGGTTAATTTCAAAACTAACTAGCTATACTTTGCCCTAAAAACGTGGACGTTTACAAATTAAATGATGAAGTCGTTAGTATGCTCGATGGGAGAACCAAGTCTAATTGAGCGATGATTATGTTGTGGACAATAATAAGTATACGAGAAGCAAATACAGTCAAACCTGTTTTTATGCGGTTTTTTGCGGTATATGAATATTGAGATTCTGTTCGCCATAAGTAAGTTCGCCACGAGGTTAGGTCAATCTCAACGGTGTTGGCATCACTTTTTTCAAACATCAGCCAATCATGTCGATTTTCAGGAGGACAATTCTAATATCTTGGAGTTTTCGACAAAGTATTGTGTAGAACTCGATCATTTGATTTGATCGATTTGATTTTTTTATAGCCTAATGTAGTTAAAAAAAAGCGTTTTGCAAACAAGTACCATTTCATCGCTTTCATTTTTTAAATAATACTTAAACGAATTCGGTCTTCTGTTACTTTAAATCGTCCGACGTTTTGTATCTTGCATGGTACAAGTGTTTAACATGAAAGCCTTTGTCTGTTTAACAGACAGGCACCAGAAATTTTTGTTGATGATTTTTCTCATATTTTCATTAATATGACTCAAACATAAAGTTTCTGCATCACAGCCTGCGGCAGTACTTTATGCTTTTCCAGAACAATTTGGGTCTTAATATTCTTTTATTCTAATTAAACTTTTATATTTATCCATCGCCTCTTGCGTGGATTACCTGTTTTTGTGAAGCCTTTGTCATTTAAATTGTCGGTTGCCAAATATTCTGAGCTTCAATTTGTTGCATTAGATTTTATAAGTGGCATCGCTGAACAAGATTAGCTGAACTATCATTTGTATGTGTGTTGTAGAAGTAGACTGTGGAATATTTCATTTAACATCACCGTTGAGTTTCTGATCTGGATATCTTACATACTAAAAACAAAGAATGCAACTGGCTGCAACTTGCTTTCTAGGAGCAGTGCATTTTTTGATTAACTCTGTAAAACAATTTCATATAAAACTATCAATTAACTGAGCGGTAAATCACGAATATGTTTCAGGTTGTTTTAATAGAATTTCCGGGACTAAGATAGATCCCACTTAGATAGTAGCACAAAAATTATTTTTAACTTATGGAATACTTTTGAGATAATTTAAAGACCTGCGTGACCAACTCAGCACAGTTTTAGAAATCGAGAAATCACTAAAAGATATAATTATATTTATGCCGGATGGTTCGGTGAAGATGAAGCAAATATCGGTGTCAGCCACACAAACCTTCATAACCATATTTTTAAAACGGTAGTTAGTACTAAATATAAAGAAAACCCAGCAACCAGAAACTACAACGTTAACAAACAATTGTTTAAATCAAGACCAAATAAGTTCCATTGTTGAGGCTCTTCTTACCAAACTGAATTTGCCGGTCACAGGAAACGAGCATACTAATCACGAAACACATTCGTTTACAATTATATCTCCGGCGCATATTAAAACGTCTCTTCCGTTTAATGTCGCAGTACCTCCTCCGAATCACAATAACCTTCCTAGGCTACCAACTACTTCTTCTGTTTCCGTAACACACATTAAGAAGAATGGAAGACTTGAAATACATAAATGGGAAATTCCGGTTGAGAGGTTTATCTAAAGAGTCGAAAGTTTAGCAGTGTCAAATGGCATTTGCACTGAATTCCTGGCTAGAAATCTTAATGCGCTATTAAATCGATTTCTTTACTTCAATATATTATTATTATTATTACTTGAGGGCCATGTGGGGGCTCAAGCCACCCCGCACTGCGACCTAAAAGATCTTTTGTGCATAAGCCCTACTTAATTATCCGTCCAGTCAATATTTAGGCTCTTAATGAACCTGATATTACTGCCTAACGGTACGTGACACATACTATCTGGGCTCATTGCTCTCCCTCCTAGATGTAACATTTACTTCTGCTAGAAAAGCGGTAGCATTGGGACTCAAGGACTTTGAGAGGGCAGACCCACTCCCGTGTATTCCTTCCCGTGCCTCTTCTACCGTTTCGATTTGACTCTTGCGAGTTGCTGGGAATAAAAAAGTCGCCTGTAGGTCACCCAGGTTTACTACAGGAAGGCTAAATAAAACTGGAGGGTGCCTGGTATCCAGAGTCCGCATATATAGACTGATTAACCTATCAGCCATTCATCCATCGGCATATGCTGTTCCACCTAAGATTAGAGATTTTTGTCAATGTTTTCTCCTTTAGCGCCGTACTTTAGCCTGTCACAAAAGTCTATATTCAGCCTAATGGTTACAGTTACCGGTGGTTGCCACGAGGAGGCAGTACGTACACTTGCGACTACTGGAAGGTTACGGAGCCTAACCAAACCACCACTTTAATAAGAAAATAAGGGGATTTAACCGAATTTAAGGGATTTAACCGATCGCTTGAGCATGCCTGTGTATCTTTTTTGCAACTAAAACTCTGCCATATTTTACACGGAATAAATTAATTGGATACAGGAGCCTTTATCATCGCGTAGCATTTACTGTAAACAAAGCTGACATTTTTCTAATTGGGGATTTATTGATCTAAAATGCATAAAAATTGTAATGCGGCTTAGATAACTTCAATTAATATCCTGAGAAAAGGTCAATTCATATAAATGAACAACCACATCATTTGCTTTGTTGGACAACGGCGGTCGGTGACATAATTTCATCATTTTCATTACATCTTAAATAGCTATTTAAACTATAGGATTTAATTCAGTT
This sequence comes from Tipula helvola, assembly GCA_963556165.1. Classification (NCBI taxonomy): domain Eukaryota; kingdom Metazoa; phylum Arthropoda; class Insecta; order Diptera; family Tipulidae; genus Tipula; species Tipula helvola. The sequence goes on from OY744481.1 coordinate 32,441,940, forward strand.
AGGGGTGAGTAAAAATATATGTTACAAACAAACTTGCTAGGTTGATTTGATCATGAAAGAATAGTTCTAAAAATTATGTTATATTTGGGTATCAATTAAAATATGTCCTCAGTCATAACAGTATTACGACTAAAGCAGTGTAGTATTATTTTAAATATACAATTTTTCATGTGTAAGTATAGCTGATTAGAAATCTTTGCAATGTCCAAATTTAAATTCAAAAGTGCAATGTTACTAGTCGATAAATATGACGGGTCTACTTATGTAAATGCCTTTATAAATATGTAGTTGTGAATTGTTAGTAAAGCTTTTAGCAGCTACTGAAAGTAAGCTTTTCTTTAAATTTGTAAAGTTAAGACTGACAGGCGAAGCCTTGAGTGTAATTCAATATGATCCCTCAAATAATTAGAAGGAAATAAAATAAAATTGAATATTCGAATTTCCTCTGCATCGAGCTGTCAGTGTTATTAAACAGAGCTTTGTAAATTACGTCAAAATGAAAGCGAAGATGTTAAACAATATGCTTGTCGAGTGCAAAAGTTGTTGTATAGGAAATAAACGAGGCCTGCGGTAATGTAAAGGGAATAAAGGCGACAAAAGATATAAAAAAAAATCAACACAGAATTAGCATTTAAATACTTCGAGAAAGGCCTAAAATCAAAGGCTATAGCCGGGCCAATTGACAAGGAATCTGTTTATAATCAGATTAATACAACGAAGAAATTTACACTTTCGGCTAACGTCTGTCAATCATGTGGGAAATCCGGTCATAATGCATAACCAACAACGGAATATTTCTACTAGTCTATAAATACACCATCTATAAATAACCTTCTCATTTCGGTCGAATATATAATAAATCAAATCACGATTTTCCACTGGCATCTTCCCAAAATACGCAACCTCATGTTAACAAAAAAATCATATTCGGCGCTTAGTCGAGCGAAGAGTCGAGAAATGTCACAGTCGAGAAATGACACAGGATTCGAAGAGTCAAACATTCCTCATCGGGTCCAGGCAGTCTGACATCCGAGTGTGTAGAGAAAAGTCCAGAAATGGAACATTCAAACATTTATACATATTCTAAATTTTTAGAAAAAGATCAAGGCATGGCAAATAGAAATGCTATTTTGAGTAATATTAGTAACTCTTCAGAATGTTTAAAACTATTCTCATAAATTTCAGAAACAACGAGAGTGATAAATATTTTTTGCCAGTTTCGATAGACATTGCAATAAAAATTGGAATTCTTATATTTTTAATTGATTCTGGCGCAGACATTTAAATTTTAAGCTTTAAGTATACCCGCGATGAATTCATATGTTATCCAGAATAATAGATGTAGACATCAGGCATTTCTGGATCGCCATTGGAGGCTTTAGGTATTATTTGTTTTGTAAAACTGGGACTAGCAAATAATAATAATCTATCCATTTAATCGATTATCAATTGCCAAAGATTTCTTAAAAACTAATAAATGCAAAATAGACTTTGCTTCCAATATTATCGAAGTAACTATTAAAAATAACAAACACGCATTAAAACTAACTTCTATAGTCAACGTAATGATGCAATTAATATCATTCCCGCGAGAAGGGAATACTCAGCGCGCAATCGAAAGTGGCTTTCGATTTTCCAAATGAATTGCAATTACGGTTCGATTGAGGTTCTTGATACTTCTAATGACTGTTTCCATATATTTCATAGAAAATTAAATTTTTTGGAAATCACCTTACTATAGCTCATCCGATTCGCGGCCAGAAAAATCCAAAATCTGCAAATTGTTTGAAAATCACCTTACTATAGCTCATCCGATTCTCGGCCAGAAAAATCTAAAATTTGCAATTGTGCTCCGATTGCAGTTCTTGAAGCCTCTAATGATGGGTCTCGGAACCTGTGACTTTCGTGCCAACGCGCATTTAGATTTGTTGATTATTTCCAGAGATTTCTAAGAAAATTCGATTTTTTTGAAAATCACCTTACTATAGCTCATCCGATTCTCAGCCAGAAAAATTTCAAATTTGCAATTGTGCTCCGATTGCAGTTCTTGTTACTTCTAATGTCTGTTCCCATACATTTCATAGAAAATCCGATTGTTTGAAAATCACTTTACTATAGCTCATCCGATTCTCGGCCAGAAAAATCTAAAATCTGAAATTGTGCTCCGATTGCGGTTCTTCATGTCTCTAATGATGGGTCTCGGAACCTGTAATTTTCGTGCCAACGCGCACTTAGATTGCTTGATTATTTCCAGGGATTTCTAAGAAAATCCGATTGTTTGAAAATCACCTTACTATAGCTCATCCGATTCTCGGCCAGAAAAATCTAAAATTTGCAATTGTGCTCCGATTGCAGTCCTTGATGCCTCTAATGATGGGTCTCGGAACCTGTAATTTTCGTGCCAACGCGCATTTAGATTGCTTGATTATTTCGAGAGATTTCTAAGAAAATCCGATTGTTTGAGAATCACCTTACTATTCATCCGATTCTCAGCCAGGAAAATCTAAAATCTGCAATTGTGCTCCGATTGCGGTTCTTGATACCTCTAATGATGGGTCTCGGAACCTGTGATTTTCGTGCCAACGCGCATTTAGATTTGTTGATTATTTCCAGAGATTTCAAAGAAAATTCGATTTTTTTTTTGAAAATCACCTTACTATAGCTCATCCGATTCTCGGCCAGAAAAATCTAAAATTTGCAATTGTGCTCCGATTGCAGTTCTTGAAGCCTCTAATGATGGGTCTCGGAACCTGTGACTTTCGTGCCAACGCGCATTTAGATTTGTTGATTATTTCCAGAGATTTCTAAGAAAATTCGATTTTTTTGAAAATCACCTTACTATAGCTCATCCGATTCTCAGCCAGAAAAATTTCAAATTTGCAATTGTGCTCCGATTGCAGTTCTTGTTACTTCTAATGTCTGTTCCCATACATTTCATAGAAAATCCGATTGTTTGAAAATCACTTTACTATAGCTCATCCGATTCTCGGCCAGAAAAATCTAAAATCTGAAATTGTGCTCCGATTGCGGTTCTTCATGTCTCTAATGATGGGTCTCGGAACCTGTAATTATCGTGCCAACGCGCACTTAGATTGCTTGATTATTTCCAGGGATTTCTAAGAAAATCCGATTGTTTGAAAATCACCTTACTATAGCTCATCCGATTCTCGGCCAGAAAAATCTAAAATTTGCAATTGTGCTCCGATTGCAGTCCTTGATGCCTCTAATGATGGGTCTCGGAACCTGTAATTTTCGTGCCAACGCGCATTTAGATTGCTTGATTATTTCGAGAGATTTCTAAGAAAATCCGATTGTTTGAGAATCACCTTACTATTCATCCGATTCTCGGCCAGAAAAATCTAAAATTTTCAATTGTGCTCCGATTGCGGTTCTTGATGCCTATAATGATGGGTCTCGGAACCTGTGATTTTCTTGCCAACGCGCATTTAGATTGCTTGATTATTTCCAGAGATTTCTAAGAAAATCCGATTGTTTGAAAATCAACTTGCTATAGCTCATTCGATTCTCGGCCAGAAAAATCTAATATCTGAAATTGTGCTCCGATTGCGGTTCTTGATACTTCTAATGACTGTTTCAATTCATTTCATAGAAGATGAAATTTTTTGGAAATCACCTTAGGTACTATAGATCGGCCGATTCGGGGCCAGAAAAATCAAAAATCTGAAATTCTGCTCCGATTGCGGTTCTTGATGCCTCTAATGATGGGTCTCGGAACCTGTAATTTTCGTGCCAACGCGCATTTAGATTGCTTGATTATTTCCAGAGATTTCTAAGAAAATCCGATTGTTTGAAAATCACCTTACTATAGCTCATCCGATTCTCGGCCAGAAAAATCTAAAATTTGCAATTGTGCTCCGATTGCAGTTCTTGATGCCTCTAATGATGGGTCTTAGAACCTGTGATTTTCGTACCAACACGCATTTAGATTGCTTGATTATTTCGAGAGATTTCTAAGAAAATCCGATTTTTTTTGAAAATCACATTTCTATAGCTCATCCGATTCTCGGCCAGAAAAATCTAAAATTTGCAATTGTGCTCCGATTGCAGTTCTTGATGCCTCTAATGATGGGTCTCGGAATCTGTGATTTTCGTACCAACGCGCATTTAGATTGCTTGATTATTTCCAGAGGTTTCTAAGAAAATCCGATTGTTTGAAAATCAACTTGCTATAGCTCATTCGATTCTCGGCCAGAAAAATCTAAAATCTGCAATTGTGCTCCGATTGCGGTTCTTGATACTTCTAATGACTGTTTCAATTCATTTCATAGAAGATGAAATTTTTTGGAAATCACCTTAGGTACTATAGATCGGCCGATTCGGGGCCAGAAAAATCTAAAATCTGAAATTGTGCTCCGATTGCGGTTCTTGATGCCTCTAATGATATGTCTCGGAACCTGTAATTTTCGTGCCAACGCGCATTTAGATTGCTTGATTATTTCCAGAGATTTCTAAGAAAAACCGATTGTTTGAAAATCACCTTACTATAGCTCATCCGATTCTAAGCCAGAAAAATCTAAAATCTGCAATTGTGCTCCGATTGCAGTTCTTGATGCCTCTAATGATAGGTCTTGGAACCTGTAATTTTCGTGCCAACGCACATTTAGATTGCTTGATTATTTCCAGAGATTTCTAAGTAAATTCGATTGTTTGAAAATCACCTTACAATAGCTCATCCGATTCTCAGCCAGAAAAATCTTAAATCTGCAATTGTGCTCCGATTGCGGTTCTTGATGTCTCTAATGATGGGTCTCGGAACCTGTGATTTTCGTGCCAACGCGCATTTAGATTTGTTGATTATTTCCAGAGATTTCTAAGAAAATTCGATTGTTTGAAAATCACCTTACTATAGATCATCCGATTCTCGGCCAGAAAAATCTAAAATCTGCAATTGTGCTCCGATTGCAGTTCTTGATGTCTCTAATGATGGGTCTCGGAACCTGTAATTTTCGTGCCAACGCGCATTTAGATTGCTTGATTATTTCCAGAGATTTCTAGAAAAATCCGATTGTTTGAAAATCACCTTACTATAGCTCATCCGATTCTCGGCCAGAAAAATCTAAAATCTGCAATTGTGCTCTGATTGCAGTTCTTGATGTCTCTAATGATCGGTCTCGGAACCTGTAATTTTCGTGCCAACGCGCATTTAGATTGCTTGATTATTTCCAGAGATTTCTAAGAAAATCCGATTGTTTGAAAATCACCTTACTATAGCTCATCCGATTCTCGGCCAGAAAAATCTAAAATCTGCAATTGTGCTCCGATTGCGGTTCTTGATGTTTCTAATGATGGGTCTCGGAACCTGTAATTTTCGTGCCAACGCGCATTTAGATTGCTTGATTATTTCGAGAGATTTCTAAGAAAATCCGATAGTTTGAAAATCACCTTACTATAGCTCATCCGATTCTCGGCCAGAAAAATCTAAAATCTGCAATTGTGCTCCGATTGCGGTTCTTGATGTATCTTATGATGGGTCTCGGAACCTGTAAATTTCGTGCCAACTCGCATTTAGATTGCTTAATTATTTCGAGGGATTTCTAAGAAAGTCCGATTGTTTGAAAATCACCTTACTATAGCTCATCCGATTCTCAGCCAGAAAAATCTAAAATCTGCAATTGTGCTCCGATTGCAGTTCTTGATGCCTCTAATGATGGGTCTCGGAACCTGTAATTTTCGTGCCAACGCACATTTAGATTGCTTGATTATTTCCAGAGATTTCTAAGAAAATCCGATTGTTTGAAAATCACCTTACTATAGCTCATCCGATGCTCGGCCAGAAAAATCTAAAATCTGAGATTGTGCTCCGATTGCGGTTCTTGATGTATCTAATGATGGGTCTCGGAACTTGTAATTTTCGTGCCAACTCGCATTTAGATTGCTTGATTATTTCCAGAGATTTCTAAGAAAATCCGATTGTTTGAAAATCACCTTACTACAGCTCATCCGATTCTCTGCCAGAAAAATCTAAAATCTGCAATTGTGCTCCGATTGCGGCTCTTGATACTTCTAATGACTGATTTAATTCACTGTGATTTTCGTGCCAACGCGCATTTAGATTGCTTGATTATTTCCAGAGATTTCTAAGAAAATCCGATTGTTTGAAAATCACCTTACTATAGCTCATCCGATGCTCGGCCAGAAAAATCTAAAATCTGAAATTGTGCTCCGATTGCGGTTCTTGATGTATCTAATGATGGGTCTCGGAACTTGTAATTTTCATGCCAACTCACATTTAGATTGCTTGATTATTTCCAGAGATTTCTAAGAAAATCCGATAGTTTGAAAATCACCTTACTATAGCTCATCCGATTCTCTGCCAGAAAAATCTAAAATTTGCAATTGTGCTCCGATTGCGGTTCTTGATGCCTCTAATGATGGGTCTCGGAACCTGTGATTTTCGTGCCAACTCGCATTTAGATTGCTTGATTATTTCCAGAGATTTCTAAGAAAATCCAATTGTTTGAAAATCACCTATATAGCTCATTCGATTCTCGGCCAGAAAAATCTAAAATCTGCAATTGTGCTCCGATTGCGGTTCTTGATGTTTCTAATGATGGGTCTCGGAACCTGTAATTTTTGTGCCAACTCGCATTTAGATTGCTTGTATATTTCGAAGGATTTCTAAGAAAATCCGATTGTTTGAAAATCACCTTACTATAGCTCATCCGATTCTCAGCCAGAAAAATCTAAATCTGCAATTGTGCTCCGATTGCAGTTCTTGATGCCTCTAATGATGGGTCTCGGAACCTGTGATTTTCGTGCCAACGCGCATTTAGATTGCTTGATTATTTCCAGAGATTTCTAAGAAAATTCGATTTTTTGAAAATTCACTTACTATAGCTCCTCCGATTCTCTGCCAGAAAACTTTAAAATTCTCAATTGTGCTCCGATGGCGGTTCTTGATACCTCTATCGATTAGTGTCGGGGCCTGGAATTGTTGTACCAACGCGCATTTAGATTGCTTAATAATTTCCATACATATCATAGGAACTTAGATTTTTTGAAATTCACCCTACTATACATCAGCCGATTCAGATCCATCAAATTCCAAAATCTGCAATTGAGCTTCGATTCGAAGAACTACTTGATGTGTTCGGCAGGTTTTCCGTGGTTTTCTGGGTTTGATCACGAAAGTCAAACCTATCTAGTCTTTTTTTCAAACCATTAACTGGTGACTGTTTAATTTGTTTTCGATCTCACAGCCATGTGGATTAGATAATATCATATATAAAACTAAACATACAGATTTCTAAAACCAGGCAACATTTTGTACTACCGCTTTGTTGGTAAGGGTTCCATTTGGCAATTAAATTTGTGTTTTCTGGGATTTCTAATGTTGAGAATTGGAGGTGATCCTAATTGCCATTTGGTATTATGAGTTTGAGTCAACGCGTTTTTGTGTTTTCTGTCGGTTTTTTTATATAGTTTGGGGGAAAATAATTCTGGATAAGCTAACTCTGTTATAAAGCTAACTCTGGATAAGCTAACTCCGAAATAAATTATATTGAATAAAAATAGGAAACAATTACAAAATTTTTATTTTTATTTTCAGTGCTGGCAGGATTTAGAATTGGCAACACTGAACTAATATTGAGCTGAACAAATTATGACGGTAGACATGGACTTAATAACGCCGTGGTCATCTTCAAGCGTCCCATCCATCATCTCTCCTCTTCCTAATCATGGTTCGATGAGCTTGATTTTATGTGATATTGCCTCTCCAAGCACAGCGGCAGAGGAACAATCTGAGAAGTGTAAGTAATATATATGATAATATTAGGCATATATGTATATATTTAACCATGCTTTTATTTATTTGATAGGAAAGCGTTTCCGTCAAGAGTTTTTATTTACGCGTCTCGCACGTGATAGGGGCTGTTAAAAATTTCCTCGGCTTAGGTAGAGCCACACAAGTATATAGGGCCTCGTAAGCTGTGGTGTTAGTGTGAACGCCGCATCTCCTACAATCGTTTCCCAAAATTGCTTATATTGACTATTCCTATTAAATAGCAGAAATTTTAATATTTTATTTGACTGAGGGCAACAAATAATGGTACCTGCGCCGATTTGAGACCCACAGTATGTAAATATGTATCGTGTATCACAGGCAGCCACCAACATAATACTAAAATATTTGTATAATTAAAGAATTGAGTGCCTGTCTTACCAAAACGTCTTACCATTATACCATTGATGATTGATTAGTGATTTCCAAAGTTATATTCTGTTGGATTAACGACCAAAGGTAAACTTATAGTTTGATTTGAGTTTTCATAATCGTTTACAAAATTTCAGAACTATACATCTACAAAATATTTTAGAATCTCTTTTCCGTGGATCATGTTGTATGGATTAAAAAATAGCCAAGCTTCAGCTGGAAATCATTTTAGAATCCCATTTCTTTCGTAACGGTCTAGTTTCTTCATAATCGGTTAAAATAGTCAACCACCATCTACTTGGCCACACTCCAGAACTTCATCCTCTAATCATTTTAGAATTCTATTTCCGTGGAACATGATGAATTTCATCAAAATCGGTTAACAAATACCCAAGTTCCCTCCTAGTTGGCCATACTCCAGAACTAAATCTAAAAATCATTTTAGAATCCCACTTGTCGAATTTTATTGTAATTGGTTAAGATAGCCAAGTTCCATCATACTTGGTCATATTCCAGAATTTCATCTTAAAATAATTTTACAATCCCATTTCCAAAGCACATTTTCTAAAAAAGGGGCGGAATGGACATCAACGACAAAGATAAATCTGGTACAACCGCTTTCATTGAAAGTGGGCAACAATCTTATATTGCAAAAGCCAGAAAACTGGTTATATTCAATTTTGAATTTAAACATTGTAATCGACTTTAAAAAAAAATATTTATGTGGTTTCAATTGATGGGTAAGTTTTTTGGTCAAAGACTGTACTTGTATCTAAGTATAAAATCATTGTACACGGGTAACGTGTAAAATTCTTTCAAATTTTTATAAAAATGTCTCACATAATTTTATTGAATAATAAGAAAAGTAACACAAATCCATCACACTTAATTGAAATCCATTAAAAATCTCTCTCAAATTATAAAACTCTAAATTAATGAAAACATTGCAAAAAAAAAAAAAAAAAAAATCACAACCACATTTTAAAATGTATTAACCTAATTCATCACAGCCTCCATAAATTTTCCCTTTTTAATTTTTTTCGTTTTTTTTTCTATGCTTCTTTCTCTCTTGGCAAAATCAAGAAAATTTCGGCAAAAATCCAAAATAAAATTCTACTCAACATAAAATAAATTATTTTTCTTTCCAGATTTCACCCTGAACCGCATCACCACCACCACCAGCACCGCCACCAACAATAACAACAACAACGGATATTTTTTTTTCCACTAGTCAGTCGTTTTGGTTGTTAGTCAAGTTATTTCATGTGTGTAGTTGCTATACATAAATAAATTATATCATTATTGTTGGTCCCAAAAGATGGGGCACACAGTCAACATAAAAAAAACTTTAAACTAAAATTATAGTCATTTGATGCCGCTCTACTATTTGCTGGTTATTTTATATTTAATATATAAATACATACAATGAGCGCATAATTTTAGCATAACTCACGGTTATTCATTTTATTAATGTTGTCATTGCATATAATTTAATGTTATATATGTTCATTTTATTATAATTTTAATTACATGCAAAAAGAATGTGTTTATTTTATGCTCAGTATGATGATATTCTTGTCTCACTCTATATGATGTTTTATTGCATGCAGTGTATAATGGTATTCCGACGATGGAGCTAAAATAGTTGTTTGTGTATACTATAGTTCTAATTATCATCGATGAATATATATATGTACATTATATGTGCGGAATGGAGGATATTGTGTAGACGGAATTATGTTACTCAAATAAACAAGAAATATAATATTATGTTGTTTCGAGTTATGTTTCAACTATACATATTATATTCATATATGTTTTGACTTAGCGTGCTCATTATAATAATTAAAAATTTTAAATCTCAAGATAATTTTTATGTTGCTTCCAGTGTACAGCATCATTACAAAACGAGCTCCCATCCGGTATTATGCATTTTCATTAAACCAAAAAATGTTTCAATATTTCACTTGTTTTAAGTTATGTGTATTGCTTTTGGGGTTCATATGATTATATGCATGAGATAAGAGATTTTCACTATGCTTAGTACGTACTCGTCTATTTACTATATTATACAAAATATATATTTCATTATATAAAGTATATGTATAGAACGGGTAGTTTTATGATAGATTCGTTGGTTTAGCATAAAATACAATATTATGTTTAATATTAATATTCTATTGATATTTTGAACTGTCTCTAAGCACTCATGTTATACAAATGTGATTTTTTTAAGTATGGCGAATGCTTATTTTAGATTATTATTTTATCAAGGTTTTTTCCAATTTTAAATTCAACAGAAAACTTCGATTCTATATAATCGCCAAATTAATCAATAAAAATACATAGTTTAAACTAAATCCGCTTTGTGATAGTCCTTGGCAACGAGTCCAGGACGGGCATAAAAAGAAATAAATTTAAAAAGCTTTAATTTTAAATTGGGTAGGAATGTATGATCAAAACGTAATCCAGGACATCCGTCAAAATACAAATTTGAGCAACGTTTCAGGAAAATAATGCTATAGTAGAATCCAAGCAAAGATGCTGAAAATGCTTCAAATGGCCAGTGATATTAAAAAAACTACTTCTAGGGATTGTACATAATGGTATGATACTTAATATGTTGGCTTTTTTATCATTATATGAAGAAAATTTACCACTTTTCTCGGCTTATGGACTTTAACTAATATTTTATAATAAGCAGTAACTAGCAGAGAATGGAGCGAGCGAAATTGAGCTTAATCGAAAAATGACGTATAATATTTTGTGTTTGTTCGTTTTGAAAAAAATTATTTGTCCGCTTTTGCTTGTTTCCTTATCTTTTCGTTTTCGTTTGTTCGTTTGCTTGTTTGCTGTAGTTGTTGGATTGTGGTGTGATGACAAACAGAAGTATCCTTCGACTCTAAAATTTTCTTTTTTGAAAACTTTCCCTTTAACGGTGTTTTGGAAACCGATAGATTTGAATTATTTTTAAAAAAAATAATAAATTGTACCTTTATTAATATTTAAGGTATTCATAAAATAGTCCTGACACACTTGTATCATTTGATCATTAATTTCACATCATTAATTTAAAGGAGTAACCGCATGTATACTTTTCTCGGCGTTTGTGCCAATTCGGCGAACATTTAGCTTCTGCGCGAATTTAGAATAAAAATGATTTTTTTCTTATTATCCAAACGCCCAAAGTTTTGATTTTCTGATCGATTTTAATGGTACTATTGATTCCGGTTGGCAATCAACTATATTTTAGTTTCCACATTTTCAGAAGTTTTTAAAGTTTCGCTAAAATTAATTAAATAAAATTGAATTATTTGTCGTATCTGGTTTCACTAATTTCATTTAACATTTACATTTTCGATAAACTTTGAATTTTTTCGAATGAACACTTTTACTCATATAATAGTATAAGGAGTAACTATTAGGACAAATTGTAAATAAACTAATCAATTTCTCTCTAATTTAATAACTATGCACTTCGTATTTTAATGCGACTTTACCTTACAGTTTTAAATACTAAATAACTTTTTCCACTTAAAAAAATCGTTACAAAATGGTTTAATTTTTTTAGTTAATGTATTATATAGTAGCTACATCCGGTTTTAGAACCTTATCAATATTTATTATTGCTCTATAACTGATTATTATCATCACTCAGTTTAAATTTACATTCAAAATTGTCAAAATTGTGGTTCGTGATTGGGCAAGTATAATAATTTAGTAGACGTAATATAGAATTCCTCAAATTAGAATTACTCAATAAAAACTCGATTTAAGGGTCCACCCCGATTTAACGGATACTTTTTTTAAAATTATTTATGATATTTCAGATTATCTAGGAAAGTCAAGATGTATCGCTTTTGGTTAAAAAAAAGATTGATTTTCTAGAATATGGCCAGTTAGAAAGGAACTTGGTATTTTATTAATAATCATTTTTGATTAAATTCAGCATGTATAATGGGAATGGGATTCTAAAACATTTTTGATGTGAAAACATCTTTAGCGGCAGGAGTAAGTAAAAAATTGTATAGAAATCGGGTTACGGAAACGAACGTGCCGAACAAAAAATATTGCTGATATGTGTGAATATCGACAAGAACAAAAAATAAATAAAACGTAAAATTAATGCAAAATCTACGCATACACATGTAATGTACAACATGATCCGGCATTTCAAAAACATCGTGAGCCGAATCAAAACGTCTTATACAACCCATATTATTTCCGTGACGCACGCATATTATTAAATCCAAAACCTACTATTTTCTGTAAGTGTTAGTGATATTTTATACTGTTTTTGATACAAACTACAATTTAAAATCAAAGTATGTAAAGATTATACTGTATTATGATGCTAATACTTACAGAAATAATAGGTTTTATTTTGTGTTTGCGTAGCAATAATATGGCTTGTATAAGACATTTGTGTTGGTTTTGGCCGAATACAAAAAAAATCTAAAAAAAAACCGCCTACTTTAATTTATTTTGTTGTAAAAATATTTGCTATATATGGCCACAGCAGCAAGTGTTTTTGGAAATGGAAATTACATACAGCAAATGGGCCACAAATTATGCGGAAATGGAAAAAGCGAGCTGTGAAAATTGCACATATACATTGATACATAATAAAATAATAATTTTCAAATTGTTTAATTGTTTCTTATTAGTATTGCTCAAGCTCATGCTGTTGGTGAGTTTGGTTATGGAGGGTTTCGTGCTACTGTCGTTCCAATTGCAATGATTTTACGGTCAACATTGCGCCTAAATAGAACCGCTCTGTTTGATCTATTTTAAACTTAAACATTTTGCTTTGTTCAGCGAGTTGCCGTGACCATTTACTACTATGGAATCTTGAACAAGATTGCTGTGTATGAGTAATGATATATTTCAAAGCGCACATGGCAGGTTTAGTTGATTAACTTAACATAACTGTACTTTGCTTAAGCTCAATTAATGTCAGTAAGGTTCGTCCCCCAAATTCAAAATGGAATTATAACTTACTGACTTTTTGAACCAAAAATGTAACTTAGTTTAAATACTGAGCGAACAACATCGGTCTTTATAGAGGGGTTTCTGAGCCTTATCGAAATGACTTAAAATGATTCAATAGATATTTATACAAAAAAGTTTTCACATAAATCTCTTGCGAGTTGAGGGTGAACTCGCTCGTTGTTTTTTTAGAAGAAGTGCTGGAATATGGTTAATTCGAAAGGGGCTCAGATATTTTTCAACCGATTATGATTTGTACATCCAAAATCATTTTGTTCTTCTATCTCTTTATTTGAGACAATATGTAGATACAAAAAAATAAAAATATTTTTTTACATGGAACGACAGAATAAAAAATTTATTTTCATTCTCAAAAACAGGAACGTTATTTAATTTCTGTTGTTCTTCTTCTTTTCTATCTATATGTTGAAAAAATAAATTCACTGTAAATTTTTGGAACATCAATATCAAAATTTTGGTTTCGTTCTCTCTTTTGGTGAAACATTGTTAAGTAATGTTGTAGTACAATTATCGATGTTTTTTTAGTGTTGTGGGGCCATTTAGTGTTGTGTCGTACAATATATTTATTTATTTATTTATCATTATTGACATTTTTTTAAAACCTATTTTTATCTAAATTAATTAATTAATTACATACATTTGCATATCTTACTAAATAACTAAATATTAATTTTTTCTTTAATGAATATGTGTAATAGTTGAATAAACTGGCCATACTCTAGCTCTTGAAGGTCATTAAGATTGCAATAGTTGTTGAAAGAATTATATAACTTCACACCATTATACCCTAGCGATCGTTGAGAAAATGATTTACCGTACCTTGGTAATCTAAAATGAGTATTCCTGGTATTATAATTATGGACTTCTCTGTTGGTAGATAGCAAACTATCTAAATATTTAGGAAGATCCCCCTTGTCGAGTAAATAAAACAGTTTTAGCACATTAAAGTGTATTCCCTGGCTGATTGATTTACAGCTTAGTTTTTCCAGCATATCCTTAATATGTGTTCTATTATCCGCGTTTAAAATGCTTCTCATAAATCGATTCTGTATTTTTTGCAGACGTGTTAATTGTGTTTGATTCATGATAAATAGAACAGATGAGCAATAATCTACATGGGGAGCTACAATTGATTTATAAAATATTATTTTGGTCTCAATTGGTAACTTGTCTTTAATTCTGTTGAAAAGTCCAAATTTTTATTCATCTTTTTGGCTAAGTAATCCAAATGCTGGTTAAAACTTGAGTTTTCATCAATGACGACACCGAGATATTTGTATTCTTTAACTCGTTCAATGATTTGGTTCGCAATTAAAATATCTGAGATACCCTCGTACTTGGTTTTGATTGACAAGAACATATACTTCGTTTTCGAAATGTTCAATGACAATTTATGAAACATAAACAATCCCCGTAAATTCTCAAGATCTTCGTTTACTTTTTGTACTGCTTCTTGATGAGTTGGTGCCGAAATAGTAATTAATGTGTCGTCCGCAAACATATTAATTTGATAGTTCTTTATAACATCTACTATGTCATTTATATACAAGATAAATAACAATGGTCCAAGTGTTGAACCTTGTGGTACTCCGAGATTGTTTTCTATTAACGATGATGTAAAATTATCGACTTTTGTAATATTGTTGTCTCCCTTGAAGATAATTATTGAACCATTCAAGCTCATTTCCTTCTATACCGTACTTGCATAATTTTTGGAGTAAGATTTTCCTATCTATAGTTTCAAACGCTCGTTTGAAATCTAAAAAAATTGGTATCACTACTTTATTTTCGTCTATTTGAGCTTTCCATATGTCCAACATAAGATTTAATGCTGTTTCACAGGAATGCAATTCTCTAAAACCAGATTGTTGATCCACTAATATATTGTTATTAGCAATATGATCAAGCAACTGTTTTTTAACTACTCGGTCCAGTACAGCTTCATAAATTGGGAGCATATTTATGGGGCGCAGATCTTCAGATGTGGTTGGTTTTGTGGTTTTTGGAATTGGAATAACTGTTGATATTTTCCATGAAGCCGGTACTACTCCTTTCTTTAGACTTCGATTAACTAAATCTGTAAAATATTCCGAGAATAAGTAGTTGTTCATCGCATTCAGCATGACCGTTCTGTTTATGCCATCAACTCCACATTGAGACTTTATTTCACTTATTATTTTTGATATCTCCTGGCGAGTTATTTCTTGAAAGCTGAATTTTTCAAAATTATTATCATCCTGTGTAAAATTCCAATCCTTTATCTCAGGGATATTCTGGTAAATATCTATCACGCTGGATACAAATGCTTCATTTAGCGCTTCTGCTAACTCTTGTTTATCGGTGATTGTTTTGTTCTTAAATTGAATACACCATTGTGTCGTATTTTTAGACTTGTAGATGGATTTAAGCGTTTTCCACAGTTCTTTTGGGTTGTATTGATTTTCAATGAACTTGTTTCTGAAATATTTAGATTGTTCCTTTCTCAACGATTGTTTATACAAATTTCTAACTTTCCTGTAACTTTCCCAAGTTTCATCCGAATTCATAATTTTCATAACACTATAACTACGAGTTTTTTTTTGCTTCAGTAATTTCAAATTTTCTGTGAACCAAGGTATTGTATTTCTATTTTGACTAATTTTTGTTTCAGTTAATTCATTAACCGCCTGTTTTAGATTCAATAACAAGCCATCAGCATACTTATTTAGGTCACTCTGCGTTCTAAATTGCCGCAATCGGTGATTTAAACTGAAGTTAAGCTTATCCTCAGAGTAATTTTTCCATGATTTAATTTCTTTCATTCCGCATTCATCTAGTCACTCCGATTGTTTACTGCTTAAATTTGCACTTATCATATAATGATCGCTTATTTGTTGTTCTTTTATAACTTCACACTGAACGGTAGCTGAATTGGTTATTAATAGATCTAACAAACTTTTGCTGGTTTGCGTGACTCTGGTGTATTCCTGGACTATTTGTGTCAATCTGTAATCTTTAATTAGCTGATTTAATTTTAAACTGTAGAAATCGTTGTTTTTTAGATCAGTATTAAAGTCTCCAAATATAATATTGAGTTTATTCTGATTGATAACATTTTCAAACCACTCCTCTAAATTATTTAAAAATATTGCGTTTGTCGTTTGGAATGATCTATAAACTACACCAAAGATTCCAGTTGTATGATATCCTTTTATAATCTGAATCGCTAAAAACCAAGCGCGGTCCCTTTCACAGTTAGATATTATTTTGAAACTTATATTGTTATTTATGTACATAATAACTCCTCCTGTATGGCGACTATCCGAATCGCCCCGTACGCATTGGTAATTTTCAATATAAAATTCTGAGTCATACATATCTCCTGTTGTTCGTGTTTCGCTGAGAAACACTATCGCAGGTTCATATTCTTTAAATATTTGCTGCAATTCCAAGAAATTCGAGGGTAAGCTCCGAATGTTAGTGTACAGCATGTCTTTTTTTATGAATTGCTATTGGTAGTTGATTTGGTTTTTCAATGTTTTCATCTTCCGTTGGTACACCGTACAAGAACTATCCCAAGCCGAGTGATTAGTAGCAATGTGTTTGGTATTTACTGCAATGCAATTGCAACACTTTGTCTCCTGACTTTTACACTCCTTTAATAGATGATCACCACTACACTTTGGGCAGCAAAGTTTACCGGTACATTTATTACTATGATGGCCATAACCATTACAATTATAACATCTTGATATCCCTATTGTCTCTACTACGTGACATCTGTCAAAATGTATATTTAACTTCTCAGCTTGAATAATTTTTTTGAAGTTTTCAGAATCCACCTCAATAATAGTATCTATCTTATGAGAATTTCTTCTACAACAAGTAGTCACTACCTTAATTTCACTGTTTTTCAGGTAAGGGTTTTGCTGTTTTAGCGCGGTCACAATTTCATTAGTTTCTAATTTCTCTGACATTCCAAGTATTTTCGCCCTTGGGTTTCGTTCCGTTGGTAGTTTCATTTCATATTCAGCTCCCATCTTCTCCGTAACAAGTGTCTTCAGTTTCTCCTTGGCATCATTAGAATCACATTGTAAGATGATTCCACCGTTGGAAATATTTCGAGATCCCATTAGTGGTATACTTTTAGGGTCAATGTTCATTGTTATATCTTCTCTAGTTTTCTTATTTTCTTGTGGTTGTTTCGGTTGTAACAAAACTAACTTAGTGGGATTGTTTTTGACTACTGCTGCTAAAGATGTTAGCTGCTCAGTTGGTTTTTGGATCACTACCACTTGATTTTATATTTCTCCTAACTGTTGATTTAATTTCAAATGATATACCGTCAAATGTTGTTTCAACTCCGTGATGAAATCATTAATTTTGCTGAACTCTTCAAAAAAAGTATCTTCTTCTAAATTTTGGCACTCTAAACAGACAAATCTTACATAGGGACATTCCTTAAACAACTTGCCGTACTTATCAAAGTTCCAATCTACACAGGTGTAATGATACAATTTATTGCATTTTCCGAAACATCTCAATGAGGTTCTTTCCCTCGAGTCTACTGTTCCTTTGCATTTTCGCACTTAGACATTTTATTAACTCTTCATTAACTTTACACACAGAAAAAGTTTTTACTTCTCTGACTTTATGTCTTAATTATGAAAAAATGTGCTAAATGCACACAATAATGAACAATTAAAATAAAAAAACAATAACAAAAATAAAAAAATGTTGTATGGAAATTTTGCACTTTTGCACTTTTGATTAATGTTTTAGATTTTTCTATTGACTCGTACTATGGTTTGGTTCATATTTTCACAAATTTAAAATAAAAAAACCACTCCTTATCAGTTTAAACATATTCACTGCAATTTTCACCGAATAAAATTGTCATTTACTTTATTAATTAATTAATTTATTTACACGTACACGTTTAATTACTTCATTTAGAAACCAGGGCTTCAAAACTCTAATACCTAATAAAGATTATATTTTTTAACCGATTATGATGAATTTCGGCATGTTCGTCGGAAGTTTTTGACGAAATTCTGTAATATTGCCAATTGGGATGGAACTTGGCTACATCTTTACCGATTTTGATTAAATTCGATACTTGGGATCGAAATGGGATCCTTAAATGATTTTTTGATGAAATACTGGAATTTTTCCAATTAGGATGGAACTTTGTTATTACTCAACCGATTATGACGAAATTCAATATTTGCGGTGTAAATGGAATTCTAAAATGATTTTTTGATTAAGTTCTGGAATTTGGCAATTAGGATGTAACTTTGCTGCTTCTACACCGATTTTGATAAAATTCGATGTGTTATTATTTAAGGATTCTTAAATAATTTCTTGATAATGTTGTGAAATTCGGCCAGTTAGGATGGAAATTTGTTATTAATTAACCGATTATAACGAAATTGCGAACGATAATTGCGATGTAAATTGGATTCTAAAATGATTTTTTGGCGAAGTTCTGGAATATGGGCAATTAGTATTGGACTTCAACTTGACTATTTTTTAACCAATTTTTCAGCTAATTCCAAATTACAATGAAAATGAAATTATCAAATGATGTGTTAAATGAAGTTCTGAAATATGGACAGTCACTATTCTACTACACTCAGTTATTTTTACAACGAATTAGGGATTATAAAATAATTTTTTGGTGCAGTTCTGGAATATGGTCAATTTGAATGGAATGTGTTTACTTAAGGGAAAGTTTGTAACGAGTAGTTCGTTACTTGAAAAATTGTTTTGCAGTAATATCCAATAGGGGTCCTTGGGATTGGTTTGTTGGTAGTGTGATCAACGCGCAATAATTTGTTTTCTGGTATCATTAGAACAGCTGTTCATTGGTAGATGGCGTTAATACATACATTCATGGATTGATCATTGCAGTTTGTTGGGGTGTGAGTCGGCATGTGGAATTTCTATGAAGAGATGACAGCAAGCTGAAGAATAAAAAGAGATCGGTCACTTTTGGCGAGGCTTTCAATCAAGACAGATACAGAAAAAAAAAACAAAACAGATTGGATTAAGAGCAGAAAAAAACACGAAAGTATTTGGTAAGAACACAAATCGAAAACACAAATAAACACGAATAAAAAAAAATAAAAAAAACAGAACAAAACAGTTTGATACTACAAGTGGAGTAACCAAATTAACGAACGTGGAGATAAACCTACAAAACACGGAATAAATAGTAGCGTTACGCTAAATAACATAACGGTGAGGAAAATATCGGTAAAAGAAACAAACAAACAAATAAATATCAAACAAATAAAGCGTCTGGATTCATCGAGTTTCCTCATTCCGGTGTTATAGATTTATCGATGTTATGTTCGATTCATCTATTTTAATCTTAACCTAAACTATTAATTTGTTGTCTAGCTGAATATTTCAACTTATAGATGGCGGGTGGGTTCTAATGTTATTTGTAGAAAACCGACCCACAAGAGAATTATTGTGTTAGTTGACTATAGAACAACCATCGGAAGGCAGGTTGGTAAGATACGTAGAGTAGTTAATACCCCCAATATCTCATCCCTCTATGTAGAGTTAGCCCGTAACTTATTATGGTTGTGTGACCGAGTGTTAGTTGCTGGTATGTTAGTTATACTCACCAAAATTTCCCGTATATTGTAGATTGAGCAGGAATGTCCATGGAAGATTTCGAAACACTGATTTAATTATTTTTTTAGTTTTATTTATTTATTTTACACTTTATTTGAGTTACAATTTACTTATAAAATATTATTGAGGAGAGTGATAGTGTCTCCTATTAGATTTCTAAATTACGAATGACTTTTGAATTACGAATGAGAATTTTTAGTTACAATTTTGTTTTTATATACTAAAATATTGTGTGTTTTCCAACAACAACACATATACAAATACAATTGCTGATTTTCAATATTCTAAAAATCATTTCCCCATATCCATATTTTAATTATTTTGTTAAACATAAAATTCTGTTTTTGTTTCGTTCCGCATATTTTCATTTTAATTTCTTTTCCTCATATTTTATTTATTTTAGGTCATTATATATTATATTTTATTACTTTACTTTGGGTTACATCATATATTGTTTTTTATTTAATATTGATGTCCCACATTTTATTACTACCAGACGTTTATATTTTAATTTTGACAATTTTGTATTTCCTCATATTTCATTACCATCAGACTTTATTATTTAATTTTACGCATACAATATTTCATAATTTATTATTTACTTTAGATCGCATTTCTGTGTGATCTTTTATGTTATCCTTTTTACGGTTCATTATCCTATGTTACATATATTTATTTCTCTTTGTTTTCTTAAAACTACAATTGGTAAACAACCTAAACAATTGATACATACAGTTTCCTATGTTATCATTTACATTTTATTGTTATGTCATATGTTTCACAACACCGGATTGGTGAAATTGTTTTAATATCTGCGGTTCAACAGTGAGACACCAAATCAAACTGTGTGCAACCCAATACGTAGCGTACAAGCTAAAAACGGGAAATTGGTGTTGGACGTCGGCCATCTTGATATAGCACACTAACGCTGGAGACTGGAGACATTTTTTTTGTATTAAGTATAATTTCCATATTTATAAAAAACAAAATTTATGTTATTTGTGATTAATTTATTAGCGGAAGGAAACATTTCGTATTTAGTTTTTTTGTTATTTCAGTTTTTTTATCATAGTACTAATATTAGTGCGCCATAAGGCGACCTTTTTTCTTTTCGTTACAGATTTTCCTTCGGTGTTAAACGGTGAGCTCAGCTTTTGTATCACTGTATGGTGCTGTGATAATTAAACGTTTGGTTTTTTTTTGTATCATATGTTTCATTCGTGCTAAAAAAATTTACAACTTGTGATTGACTTTCATTTAATTAATATCTTAGCAAAAATTTACTTTATAAATAAAGTTTGACAGTTACATCAAATGTACTGATTTAAATATTAAATATTAAAGTCAGAATTAAGCGAGTGCTTCATAATTTATATTAAAAGTGTTATTTAATTTTTTTTTTAAAAATGTGTGAAATTAAGAAACTTAAGTTTTTTTAATTAATTTTATTTCGAAATTTAACATATCAAATAGATTTACAAAACAAAATTTAGATTAATATATTGGTTTGGTCAGTGTAATATAAGCACTATACAATAAAAAAAATCAATCTTAAATTGCTATTAAGTATTTCAATTATATAAACTAAAATAATATTTGGATATATTACAGTGGAAAATAGGGTAAACAAATGTAGATAATAAAAAAAAAACACCGTATTCTTCAAGTTAAACCTAAAACTTATCCTAATTAAAATGACTAGAGCTTAATTACATTAAACGTATCAATTACTTGTAGGTATTGCATTTATAAGCGAATTTTCAGATATTAAACATGAACGCTCAAATTTTTCAAAACAGCGACTCAAAAAGCCATCCAACATTTCAACACCACTCATAGTATGGACATCTCTTGTCCTGTGCCAATACGGTAAATTATTTAACATTTTTAAAGTTTTATTTTGAAATATTTGTAATTTAAGTCTATGTGTGATAGCGCAAGCTTTCCATATGGGTGAGGCAAATGTTAATATGGACCGCAAAACCAATTTATAGTATATTGTAACCTTGTTTCTAATATTTAGTTTAGATTTCCTATTCAGCAGAGGGTAAAGAGTACGAACACATTTATTATCATACATTTTTCGATAGCATTGTCGATGTGGTTCTTAAATGTTAATTTCGCATCGTAGATGAGCCCTAAGTATTTTAAATTAGTACTCCAGTTTATTTGCATATTGTGTAAATCTAGGGCACTGCGCGGTAGGTTTCGGCGAAGCCTTTTCCTTGTAAAAAACATACACTGTGTTTTGGCCGTATTTATTTTTATCTTCCAACTGGTATAATATTCCACAAAAGTATGAAAATAGTGTTGAAGCCTAATTACAATTTCATTTGGATTAGTATTTACTGCTAAAACAGCAATATCATCAGCAAACATTGATAACACTATGTTGCTACTTGCGGGAATATCTGCCGTAAAAATGTTATATAGTGTAGGGCTAAGTACTCCACCTTGGGGCACACCAGCGAAAGTTTCCACATTTTTGCTGAAAACAGAACCAACCCTTACTGTGAAAGAGCGGTTACTAAGATAGCACTGTATAAGTTTAACAATTTCACAAGGGAAACTGCATTTTATCATTTTAAATAAAAGAGCATTGTGCCAGACGGAATCAAATGCCCTTTCAATATCGAGACACATCATCCCCACAGATGTTTTATTTTTAAGTTTTTTTCTGATTATATTTGTTATCCTAGCAAGTTGATGGCAGGTAGAGTGCTGGTATCTAAATCCAAATTGTTCTTTTGGTAATATACGATATCAAGAATAAGTTTCTCAAATATTTTTGATAATGAGCTTAGTAGATTAATAAGTCTGTAGTTCTCAGGTTTTTGAGGATCTTTGTTTGCTTTAGGTATTGGAATTACCACTGAATGTTTCCATAAAGAAGGAAAGTATCCTAGCTTAAAACAATTATTATACAACATTGTTAAGTAAATAATTCCTTTACGTGGTAACCTTTTAAGAATGCGGTTGTTAATATTATCAATGGCGGAAGCTTTTTTGTTTTTTAGCTTTCTAATTACATTTTCGATTTCTCTTGGTCGAATTATTGTAGGCGAAATAATATGTGTATTGGCCAATGAAGGCAGTAAATTATCAATTTCTAGCTCCTCATGGGGATGAATCATTTAAAGTTATACTATAATTTTTCTGAAATTCATCAGCAAGTGCGTTTGCTTTTTCTAGTGAAGTTATTAAGATGCTACCATTTTGTAGCATTACTGGGAAACCTTTATTTTTGTTTTTGATAAAGTTATGAACACTCCAAAGTCGCTTTGTAGGTTTAAGACCTGCCACATATTCAAGATAGTTATTCCATTTATCATTTCTAAACTTGGTAATTTTAGATCGAACCAAATGTGTAAAATAATAAATGTTTCTTCATATTAACATTTCTACTACGCTTCCATGCGCGGCGAATAGTATTTCTAAGATTTATAATTTTTTTGATGTCATCTGGAATAACATAATGAAATTTATATGTTACTATTTTGGGAACATACCGCGCCTCAGCTTCCTTTAACAAGTTAGTAATATATGCGACCATATCATCAATTTGACCAGTATTATTGATATTTCCGCAATTCACTTGAGCTAGGTTAATATTGGAATTAATATGATTTTTGAACTTTCTAGTTTAACAGTAATTCCAATCGATTCAATGATTTTAGTTGGCAAGGCTCTCATAGGTTTATGATGTATATTTTTGCTGATTAAAATGGCGACACCTCCAAATGAATTTTCAAAATGGTCCATTCTGTGTATGCTGAAATTTGGATGACTAAAAGAGCATCCAGCATTCAGCCAAGTCTCGCTTATACATGCAATATCCACTGACTCATCTAAAAGGTAGTTAAAAATTCAATGTACTTATTTTGAATACTTTGTGCATTCCAATACACTATACTTAACTTATTAAACTGTTTATCCATATTATTTTAGTTTGTATACATATTTACAAATTATATTGGTAATGACTATAATTTGATCCATCTTGGTTTTCGCTGCGGAAAGATTCTGGAAGATTTCTTTAGTTATATTAATTATTTCTGGAGCAGAAAACATGTCCTCTTCCTTATTTGTATTTGGTATGATGTCATCTTTGGAAGCATTGTAATTACAAGTAGGCTGATTTCTTGATGGTAAAAATTGTGCCATATATTGGTTATTTGATGCTGAAGACGAATCGACCTATCCAAGTAAGAATATGATAAGTGAAAAATACTGTTTTTTCAGGAGAGCAGTATAAAGGTTTAATTAGTTCTTTCCGCTGCTAGGAATAAACGGATCACTTTTTGTTCTACGATTTTTCTTTGTATTATAAACATATGCATTTGGAATAAAACTGTGCATGTCTTATAAACACAAATTCAAAGTATTTCATAAAAAATGATCAAAGATCAAATTCTCCATGGAACAAAAATATAACCGCACTTACCGAATGAACAAAATAAAAATATTCCCACAAAAAATATTATAACCGTCCTTTTCAATCGAACAGTTGGAAAAATATTCCAAGAATAACGAACTTTATTATACACATTTAAAACATTATTTCCGCAGAAGAATATGATAAGTGACTTTATCGTTGATTAACAAAAGAAGTTTTTCGTTATAAATTAATGTTAAGTCACTTATAGAAACGTTAATCGTATCGTTTATACTGAAGAGCATTATAAAGTGGCTTTGAATACTTTTAACGGGATTTTTAGTTAAAAACGCATTATTTGAAGAATATAAAATCAGGCATAAACTTATCAATTTTAGAGATATTGTTTTAAGATTTTGTCATAATAAGAATTCGACATCGTAGAGTCCAAAAATCGTATTCCCGTAAAACTATGATAACTGACGTTTTCATGGTCTTAATTGGATAGGTTGGAATGAAGTTTTGGAAATTGTGAATCTTCTAAACTAAAATTAAGTCTTTTTTGTTGTGCTGTCTGTGTTCCTCGATTAGATGGTTGAAACTTGTGTTGCTGAGCAAATTCTCTTCTATTTGCTAAATACGTAGTTCTCTTTGGACACATTTTGTAAGCAGCAGTATGCTTACCAGAGCAATTTGCGCATTTAATAGTTAGATCAATTACAGGTGTCGCTGTATTAGAATTATTACTGTTATCACAATTTGAAGTGATTACCCTGACACACTGCACATGTTAATGAAGTTTTGCATTCCCTTGAGATATGACCAGATTCGTTACATTTAAAACATTTTATTGGATGTGGACATTCTTTAGTACTATGTATCTCTGCACATCGCCCACATTTAGAAAGTAGATGACAATGCTTTGTACCATGTCCGAATTGCTGGCAATTGTGACACTGTGTTACATTTGTTGATTTATTAAAATATTGCCATCTAGCAGCTACATGGCAAATAAATTTAATTTTCCTCAATTGATTTAAGGTCACATCACGTTTTTTGAACTGCACAATATACAATTAATGATCATCATAGCGTTTCTTTCGAATACCAAGCACTTTGATATCAGCAGGGTAAATATTTTTTGCTTGAAGATCCGTTTTAATTTCCTCAATCGGTAAATTAGGCAATCCACTTAATACATATTTAACCATCTTATTTTCCTGTAATTCATACGTATAAAACAAAACTTTCTTTTCACCAAGATGTAACAATAATTTTTTGTAATCCAGTACATTAAACACATTTAATAAAATTCCATTTGAATTAATTTTAATTATTTATAATTCTCAATATTAACGTCATCTTTCATTAACAACCGTATATCATCATATTTTTGTTGCTTAATAACAACAGGTGGAATTTTACCTTTGTGTTTAGAAACAATATTGGCATCATTAATTAATGTACCGTTAACATTATTTAAATCTTCGTTTTGTAACAAATTAAATCTGTTACTTAAGTGAAGGTCTTCACCATACGCAACATTGTCAGATGAATCCGACCAGATTTTACGACGACGTTCCTGTTTCCCATCACCCATATTTACACGAGTTAATACTAGATTTATGCTAGATTCTTGCTTTCTAACTACATAACTATTTTCAGATATTCTGCTCCTTTTAGGAAAAAAAAAGTACATACAAAAAAATACATAAAACCAATAAATTTACTCAAAGAATGCATCAATTGTTTGATAATAATCTTTCTTCGATTTGGGAATAAATTTATTTTTAATTTTTTGTCGTTCTTCGTAATACGACATAATCAAAATTTTAGTTTGTCGTTCTCTTTCTCTAAAACGATAAAATAAAATATTGAAAAGGAACAAAATTATTTTTTTTTGTATGTTTACTAGCAGAAATGATGAACAAAACGCAAATCAAAAAAAGTATGAAACCCATTATAGGATGTAATCGCATTACCGGCATCTCAACAATTTTTTTTTTGTCGCTGGCGCTACATCCCATAGAGGGATTTGGCCGTTTCATGATGAAGTTTCGTAATCTTTTTTTTTTAAAGGATAATGAGTGATTAATTCATAGATCCAACATTAAACCAGCCGTGATTTTATGTACTTTTATTGTTTTTGTTTTTTACGTGAATGTATTGCGAAGGAAATCTTTAAGTGTCTATAACTTTGGAATCAGACAACCGAAAGATCTTAGCCATACCACTTTTTTGTTATTTGATCAAGGCCTATAAGTCTGTCTTTGTTTCATGAAAATCGGATAAGTACTTTTCGACTTAATTCTTGTTAACAGACATCAATAGCGGGGATATAAGGCATCTTTCTCGCTCTAGCGCTTCGCTTGAGTTGAGATGCCTAAAAATTAAATTGTTAGTATGGGAACGAAAAAAATAAGAAAGAACGACAAAAGAACGAAAAATTTACACTCTCGTACAAACCCAATTAGGAAGTAATTTTATCACTTCTTAACCGACTATTGCTGTCTTACTTTGGTAAGACTTATTCTTATACGGATAGGGATGAAATTTTGCCCAAATTAAGAGCAATTCTTCTTCGGAATAATTTTTTTTTTTATTTTCAACAGTTGGTACCAAGCTCTAAAATATAATTTATTATTTAGAATTTTAACAAATATTTAATAACTATAACAAATTATTGAATAAAGTATAATTAATTCCAAATGATAATTAATAAAATTTAAAATTCTGATTTACCGAAAAATTGATAATTGTAGTTTAATACCAACTCATAAAACTAAGTATATTTAATATATTTACTCTAGTGGTAAACACTGCAACTAGGTGAAGTAGAGAATTTTTCTATTCCTTCTTCTCAGCGGAATGAAACTCTTTATTCCGGAATGAAAATACACGGCATTGTTGTTGTAAAATTGGCAAAGTAAGACTACATGTTGTTATATAGCAAATAAGATTCTATGTTAATTTGTTGATGCCCTTTAAGGACTTCTTCTAGAAATCATTATATTTCGATTGTACTTGCTGACCTTCATCATACATGCTAAATTTCATCAAAATCGGTTATGAAATTTCCAAGTTCCTGGCTAATTGCCCATATTGCATTTGCCCATTAGAATTCTATTTCCATAGTATGGAAAGTACCTAGAATTCAACTTTGCATTCAAATATTATATTCAAGTAAATTTATACAAGTAGTTAACGTTAAATCAATGGATTGGTAAATTTCTAAGAAAACTATGATTTCTGCACTAGATCATTTTATTTGTATTGATGTACAATTTTTATTTCACTATTGTAATAAAGTACTTTCCACACTACTAAATTTAATAATGTGGCTCATCTCAGACGATACAACTTGAATAAAAAAATTGAAAAGTCCTCTGCTTTATTTCAAACTTAAAGTCAAGTTAATCTAAGTAAGTTGTTTAATGATAACAAGGCTTTAGACAGGAATTTTCTGTTAATTTTAACTTTATGCGGCTATTTGGTAAAAAATTCGGTAAACTTTTATACAAATTGAATTTTTCACCACAAGGATTTCGGGCATAAAAAACAAACCAATGTTTCCAAAAAATGAATTTCCTGCGCTCTCTATTTTGAATTAACTCTGAATTATAAAAAAAACAAAAAAAAAAATTGGAACTTATTATTCTAAAAAGTTTATTAGTTCAAAAATGTAGTTTTAGCATTTCAGCAATTTGTAAAATACTTTACTTATAAAATTATGAATATTTATTAATGTCTGGACCGCAGCAGCTTCCAAAAAAAAAAAAAAATGTTTTTATTCTTAAAATTGAATTAATAAATTTTGGTTACCGTCCAATAGTTTTAAAATATCTAAGCTTTTAATATTTTCCAACTACTCTTGTTGCAAGCATTTTTCATTCAATTAGATAAAACAACAACACGACTAATGCTTTGTATAATTTAATAATTTAATAAATTATGGAAAATATATTTTTGGATAGTTTTGATATGGGAGATACAGTATAGTTGTAGGAGTACTTCAGTACCTCGATTCTTGAAATACAAAAAATCATGTTATGATCTTAGAAGGTTTTAATCATTACGGTATGCTTTATTAGTATGTTTGTTTGTATACATATTACAGTTTGGATGATCTTCCATATTGGAATGGTGCCCGAATCAATTTATATTGCTAAAAGCTTTCCATAATAAAAAATTATGGATATTTTTACGTATACATATTTTGGTTTATTTTATGTATCCAAAATATGATTGGCTGATGCTTATATAAAACTGTGGTTTACGATTACGATTTTGGTATATGCTAAAATATTCAATTTAATCATACTAAATATTGTATAAATATATATATTTTAAAATTTTGAATAAATATAATTACGTTGAACATATGCTTGTATCTACGTCGGAAAAATCACGAAAAACTATACTCATTAGGAATAAATCACAAAAACTTTGCCTGTATCCTTAAACATAATCTTTGATATAAGCGTTTTTGCTACCTACGAGTATATACGAAAAGTAATTAAAATGTGTGCATAAAAAGCTTGCAACACAACTATATACCGGAAGTGAGTTTATTATTTTATACATAATTATAGCTATGTAAAATAATTATTTGTAAAATATTTTAGTAATAATCATAACCATAAAATTTTATACGGTTTACAAGCTACTAAACTTAATATTATGCTCCGTTCGATACAAAATTTTCATTTCATTTTTTTTTCCGATTTTGTACACTAAAATTTAATATTTTTTTACCGACCTTGTCGTCGTCGTTGCCTTTATACCATATCTTTGATATGAACAACAACTGAATTCTGTATTATAGTGTTGCATTTAATGTATATTACAACGGAAATAACCATTAATCAAACGGATGGAGAATTTGTTGTTGTTTTATATTGTTTGTGTGTGAAGTCTATACCATAATTGTTTTTCTTTATGCGTATGTGTGTAACCGAAACGGAAGATGAGAAGTTTATAAGTTGTATTATATCAAAAATAACCAAATTTTGATCAGATTATATTATGAAACTAATATTCCGAAGAGAAGTAGAAGGGCAAATAAATCCTGATTTAAGGATGTCTATTCATTGTGTGTAACAAATTTTAGCTAGAGAAAACGGTAAAATTATTTATAAGTTTATGTTGTGTAGGTATACATATATAACAAGTAATGTAAATACATTAAGAAAAGCTTCTTAAAGATTAAAAAGTCAATTTCACTCAGATTTACAAAGAAGACAAAGTGTCTTGGGAAATATAAAATATGTATTTATAAAAGGAAAATAACACAAAAAATATAACTACTAATATGTATACAGAACTAGATACAACTGAAAATTGAAAGTTACAAACAGATTTTTAAATGACACAAACAAAATATTTTATATATTTTATGTTGGTTTATATAGTTTGTAGATAGCTTATAGTTATACTCAAATGACGCCAAACTCGGAAAAAAGAAACATGCACATTCTGCAATGTTTGGCAAGAATTAAGACTGGATAATACAAAATTTTCTTTACAGTACCCTACTGATAACTCAGAATGCATGAAAAGGCAATTGAATGGAATAAGGCCTGAATGGAAGCCAGATACAAGAAAATGCAGTTGAATGGAATGAGGCCGGAATTGAGGCCTGAATGGAAGCTTGATTGCTCCAGTGAAATGATATAGGACGTCGGGAAAAAATTCAGCAGTATACTAATACATACGCAGTAACTATCTCATCTTTTTATTGCAATAAACCAATATGCTTGAGTAGGACAAATCGTGTTTGATTTACTATCGTTCCGAGCATTTTCTGCACATGTTCAGGCTTTATCAAAACAACTTCTTAGTCAGCACTACTTAAGGCCGAATAGAAGCACCACTACTTCAGGCCGTCATTCATATCTACTTCTGGCTTTCCAAAAATTAATTCTAATTCAGGTAATATTTAGCGCTACTCCAGGCTGTCGGGGTGCTCTTATTTATATCCACGTTCAAAGGAGTTAAAGACACAAATTAATAATTTTTCTTTCCGGTGAGCGTATTTCGTATTTTTTATTGTTCTTAGATACATTTACATTATTGTTAATAGAAAAAATAACTTTTTTAATTAAATAAAAAAAAAATTATAAAAAGAGGAACGGACCCAGCTAATGGATTTAATGTCCTGTTAAAGCCACACGTTTCCCCTTGAATACATAATATAAATTTAAAATGGTCAAACTTAAGGTTTGTATCAACTACTTGTATATGTATACTATGATTATTATTATTTTTTTTTTTTTCGCTGGCGCTACATCCCATAGAGGGATTTGGCCGCTTCATATTGAAGTTTCGTAATCATTTTTTTAACGGATAATGAGTGATTAATTCATTGATCTTACATTAACCAGCCGTGATTTTTTCATCACCCGCCGGGAATCGAACCCGGGACCTCCGGGGCTTAAAGCAAGCGTGCTAACAACTGTGCCACCGGGGCGGCACTATGATTATTAGCTTATAAATATTTCACAGATAGCTTTCGACGCTAGATTTCAAATTTGATTTTAACATTTTCTTAAACTTAAATATATTTCCCGAGCACTTAAACAGTTCAGGTATTTTATTATAAACATACGGTCCTAAATATTATATAGATTTTCTTCCAAATTCTGTCCTTCTATTATGGCATAATAAGTAATTTGTAGAGCTAGTAGCGTATCTATGTTAGTAACATTTTCAAATTTCATGTTGGCTAAACAAGATGATACATTCAAGCATTTGTACAATATGTAAATAGATAAATGAAGTTCAAATAATGCATTTATTGGAAGAATTCCACGAGCTACATTGCTATACAAATCAGATGTTGGATAAATCGACGGAAGCCTGTAAATTGATTTACAGCACTTATTTAGCATAAACTGTAACCTTTTTAATTTAGTTTTGGCGACTGATCTTATGGTGTACAATATTTCATTTCTGAGTTATACAAAGTTTCGATGCATAACAAATAATTGTAACCCTGTAGTACAAGTTTTTATTATTTTTCCATTGTGTACAAAAACAATAAAATTTTGATTTATAAAGTACATACAATTTTTCAAAGTTCTACCGTTTCAGAAAAATTTTCAAAAATGGTTGCAATGAGTGGCACACAATTATTAATTTTTACAAAACAATCATAACATAATTATGAAATATCTTATATGCTTGTACGATATTTCATGATTGAGGTAATTACCACTTTCAGTATACAAGGAAATTTTAGTATCAAATTAAACCCCCAGAATTGCTTGATAACCCCACGGAAAATTTATTGTACATAGATTAACGAATGGTGATTCTTAATCAACAATAAACCAGAAATCTTGTGTGGAACACTTACAAGAATTAATTATTCAAGTGACGATATGTTACGTCGATCACTTTGGTATCATAATAGATACTTCTAATTATCATTTCGTTGTAGGTTTAAATATGGATTTGATTTTATAGTATCTGTTATGACTCTTTAAAATACATCGTAGAAGTTGATTATGGTATTCTGTAATTCAGGGGCTCGTACCGCAGGCATCTAAAATAAGATAAATAAATAATATTTTAACCAAACAATATTTTTGTAAATAATTTGTCGCTGGTCAACGCGCTTTTTGAAGAAACGCCTTGTTCGTTGAACTCACTATAATCGTTGTCGATGGCGATAAATTTATACTCCGGAATATCATTCACATGACATAAAATAAATAAAACTATATTAGACACTGCTGTCATTGGTATGGTTTTGTAATTTCCGCTTGATGTTGTGTATCTGCCTGACCTCGTGTCCCAAAAAAAATGTTAGCAGCATGTTCAGAAGGAAAATTTAGAGGGAGCTTCTTTAAAACTGAGGAGATACATTTCATATTGCGTGAAA
Organism: Tipula helvola; assembly: GCA_963556165.1. NCBI lineage: Eukaryota > Metazoa > Arthropoda > Insecta > Diptera > Tipulidae > Tipula > Tipula helvola. The sequence continues at coordinate 32,474,013 of OY744481.1, forward strand.
TACGTAACCAGACTCCTTCAGAATTTTCTGGAAGCCCGTGAACTATAGATGATCTCACTTGGTGGAAAGCAACCTACTTGCAACACTTTCATCGCTGGGTAAAATACAACTTTTTTGCTGCAAAGCAACCCCTTTTCTATATAAATTCCTCTTTGATTATATTTTGGACAATTAATCTTTCCCGTTGGATATTGACTTACAGTTATAAATGATCTGACAGGGCTGTCACATATAGAAGTCCTGATTTTAAAAATTATAGGCTCCCTAAGATTACTAACTTTAACACCATGTTCGTTAAGAAACATTCTCTCAACATTTTCGAATATTTGTTCAGAGAAGTTGGTTTCGAAATTCCTGAAAAGCGGCTAATCAGAAAGGACTTTCATTTCTAAATTGTGAAAACGAGCCTATAACGGGCCATAAAACTAACCGAAAACTTTTAAAGTAAAAGCATTTCTTAAAAATGAAAAAAGTTGTAGGATGTAAATAATTTTGAATTCAAAAATGATAATATTCACCCCTGTTATCATTAAAATTTCTATAGACATTCGATAAGTATGAAGAAGTTTACGGGCACATAACGGTAAACCTTTAATGTTATATCTAAAAAGGGCTTGTTAAAGATTTTTAAGCAGTTCTGTGGAATCATATTTTCCAAGCCCATCGCCTTATCTCGCATGAAATTTTAGATTCCTCATTTGTAGTATCTGAGCTACTTGCGGCACTATCACTTGACAGTGCATCATAATTCTAAGTATTCTCTTCATAAACTAACAAAATTGAATTTTGCGCCTGGGACATAATTTCTAAATCTCCATCATTATTTAATTGCCTCTCATCCTCCATTCCGTCATAAATACTTTGTACGTTTGTACTGCCCGTCAAATTTTGAAAATATTACACAATGCACTTATTTCGTTTGCAATAGCTTTTTCCGCCATTGCTTACCCAACTAGCATCTTGCAACTAGTTAGTTGTGCACAACCAATAGCTGCTTGTGACAAAGTTATAACAACCCGTAAGTGTGTCTGAAAAGGTTGTCCGATTTGATAAAATTGTTTGTAGAAAATTATAGTTATGAAGAGGTGGTCACATGTAATACACAAAACAGATTGGTCGCCCTAACCAGTTGGTTCGTAAACCTAGATCGGAAATGCATGTCCCGACTAGTATACAAAATGTTTTATAAAATTAGAAGTGAAATGGTTCTCACAACTTTATATAATCACCATTTAAGATCGGGTCTTAACAGTTCGCATAAGAAGTTGAGGAATGAACTCCAAATATATTTTGCGAGATAATTAGTTGTCAATTAGTTTAATTTGTGGTAAATTAGATCCGTAGAAGAGTTTGCGAACTATATAATTAGCCATTTTGTTTTTCTGTCCTTTCGCTATATTTTAACGTACGTAAATTTAATTCAAAATGTTTAAACCTAAACTAGATATTTCCAAATGGAAAAAAATTTAAAAAAGTGGCAGTTATAGACGATCATTGATTAGGGACCGGCTAAAGTTTCCGGAAACATTTCACCGTCATGTGACCAGGATAGGGATTCCGACTGAATTTTGGGTTACTTTCTTAAGCATTATTTTTAGCCTAAATGTAGGCAGTAAAAATATATATAAAATATTATTAATTGGGTGCCTATCGCTGAAAATGTAATAAAAAAAATTCGCTTGTTATAATTTTAACAAATTATTTTATGACCGTTGTTTGAATATACATATGTATATGTACAGTTGACCTCCAATTTACAAAACAAATTGGTCAAAAGATGCCATCGTTTAGTGAAAATGTCTTAAGCTGAAACCAATATTTCGTGACTATTGTATAATTCGTTTAATTATTCGTAAATCAATATGGAAAATTTTGGTTCATAACGTAAATTCCCTTAATCTTTAATAAGATTTAATTCCCTTAATAGCATTTTGATCATTTATTCGTTTTTGGGGGTGTTCTTCATATAAAAATATTACTTACAATTTGTGAAACCATTCATAACAAAGTTCTGTAATATGGCCAATTAGGAAGGAACTTGGCCATTTCTTATCCGATTTTGATTAAATTCAGCATGTGCGATGGAAATTGGATTTTAAAATGATTTTTGGATAAAGTTCTGGAATATGGTCAAGTAGGATGGAACTTGCCCATTTCTCAACCGATTTTGATGAAATTCAGCGTGTACGATGGAAATTGGATTCTCAAATGATTTTTTGGCAAAGTTGTGGGATGTGGCCAATTAGGGAGGAACTTGGCCATTTCTTGTCCAATTTTGATGAAATTCAGCATTTACGATGGAAATGGGATTCTCAAATGATTTTTTAACAAAGGTATGGGATTTGGACAATTAGGAAGGAACTTGGCCATTTCTTATCCGATTTTGATGAAATAAAATGGACTACTACTATACGTGGACTACTTTCGACGATCACAAATAATAAGAAACATAAAAAATTCATTTAAAAATATAATGTTATCACAAGTAGTTTCTACTCAGGTACATAAAAATTCATTTAATCATCAAAATAAATAAAAACATTCAGTTTAAATCATAGCTATAGCTACATAGCTAGCTAGCTACTTGTCTTCAGTCTCTTTCTGAATTTGCCATAGCTAAACATGAGTTGCACGCAAAGCTCGGAAGATATGAGCATTTTAATTCCTTTAAACATTTAATGTGGTATTCCCTTGTACAATTTGTACACCTGATGCCACAGGCTTCGGAGTTCATATCCCCCGACATAAATTTTGTGCATTCATACACAGTTAAAAAAATAACTTTAACTTTTAATGTAAGACTTGCATTATGACTCATGTTATGCAAGTTATTATTAAATAGTAAAGTAATGATTGTATTAAAATGAATTTTAATGCAATTATGAAGATTTCTAAAGCAACATTTACATTAAAGCTATTTTTAATAAAACTATGAAACATTTTAAAGCAACTTGCTAAAACGATAAATTTATAAGAACATGAAAAATGCATGCACGTGTTTTGCGGTTTTGAAATAAAATTCGCTAAATCAAATCGACTAAATGACATATGTATACGCTGCTTAATGTTTAATAATTTAGTTTTCCGAATTCGAAAATGTTTGTTATGTTAAAGGTAAGCTTTACAGTTGTTAAATTATAATTTGTTACCTTAGGCGACCACGGAAAGATTAATTTTTGATTTTTTGAAGTAAACTGCAAAAAAGTTGGAGACTCTGGGAACTCGGGTCTCAAACAAAGAACAACTCAAGAAAAAACATGCCAACAAGATTTTATTAACGGGAATAAAAAACAAAATCGTGGCTACAGTTGCGGAACTTTTAAATTTTTAATGGAACTTGCTTTAAAATTTCTAAAATATTTTATTAATGCAGTCTTTGATAAATTTTGATGCAGTTAATTGACAGTTCTTTTACAATTTGCTTTATATTCCAATGGAATGTTGCACTAAAATTTAATGTAATTGCTGTTTTACAAATTAATGCAAATTGTATAAAAGTCATTTTTAATGCAAGCTTTGTATTATTTTGTAATACAACCTTCCGTAGGATCTATATATAATGCAATTTGCATTACATAAGCAATATTTTTTCAACTGTGTAACACATTTTCCCACGACATACGAAATTTGTTCCGAGTCCATCCAAATTTTTTTCGGGCGAAAAAAGTTTTCGCACATGAGGTGGTGGACTGGATTCTTTTTGAATTTCCGCTACACTTTTTGTTGGAGAACAATATTGTAATGACGCTAAAGCACCGGATGTTACTGTGTGCGTTGGTTCGTGTGTCTTTTTGGCTGTTGGCAAAAGTTTTACAATATTGTTTTGGGTTTTTTGTTTGGTTCTTGATGTCGCCTTCGGATTTTTTTTTTGTTATTTTGCCAGTTTCTTTAAGTGCTTTCTTCTTAATTCTTTCAGCTTTTCTTTCTTCTTTGAGATATTCGATTTTCCTTTTTTCTTCCTTTCGCCTTTCTTCATCTTCTATCCATAATGAGTTGGTAATGACAAAACTCTTTTTGTTTTTTTGAATTTTGGAACCCTTTCTTAATGGTGTCTGCGGCCAGTCTAATATGTCTTCCATGGGTGTATATGCTTGTGTTGATGGATTTAGTTTAGTTCAGGAAGGAGTGATAAATTCAAAGTCTTTTTGAACTTTTCTAGGATATCCATGTTCCCATCAACGGTTAAAATATTTTCTGAAGGCCAGTCAATTTTATCATTAATGACGGTGTACGTTTGAGTAACGGAAATTTGACCTAGTTGAGAATACCTGTGGATTCGTGGCCATTGAGTATTGTTATGTTTTCAACATCATTTATATTTTCAATTACTTGGTAAAGACTACTTAGTAAACAAATTCATTAATATTTTCCACCGTTCTTTTAAATTTATTGAACTTAAGATAGGTATAAATCTTATGTAAAGTTTTAAAATCATCCGACCTATCTTCAATATCTGCAGCGTTATCAAATGTTTCCAACATCGCTACTTTTTCGGTTCCTAAAATAGTACAGCATTCATGAAAAGCATCTGTGTCATCTGAATTTTTAATATTTTGAAAATGCGCTACTGACGGTCTACCTAGGCACTTGGACGTATTTATGGCATACTTATTCCAGGGAAAAAGGCCACATGCCTTAAATCCCTTCCGCAAAGTATCGGAAGACACCGATTTTTCCACCACTTCTTTTAATAATGGAACAAATATATCCCTAGTGATATTTTTGCTATGGTTCTTACGCTTCCATTCTAGCACTGAGCTATTCCATGCACTTTTCAGCGGTTTAAAAGCTGCTACGTCCGCTGGCTGTAAAATTCTGGTTGAGTTTGCATACAGAGCAATTAATATAATACCCAATCGGACCCAAAGCTGGCTAACTTGTAAAGTAAGATGAGTGCTGTGTCCATCTACAAAATAAATAATTGGGAATTTTATTTTGTTATCTCGAAGATGCGGATAAAAAACTTTCGAAATATATTCGTAAAATGTTTGTTTAGTCATCCATCCGTTTTCGCTAATCCCATAGCCCCAAGTATCTGGCACCGTGCTTCTGATTTCCTCTCGCACTCGTTTGTATGGGTCATTCATTGGTGGAGTCATGATTCCCGATGCTGAGAACGAAAATATGACGGTTAGATTTGATTTTGCCAAACCCCTATCAACTTCGCAGATATTTTTGGACCCTTTTGCTGCTAAAACACTTTTTGCCTTAGGGCACAGCATGAAATTTGTTTCATCTCCATTAAATATGCGGCTGGGATCGCTCAAAATTGAAAAATAATCATTCTCCAATAAATAATTTTCTATAGAGTCGAACCAATTGAATATGTCGGTAACTGCGACAATAGCACTGTCAGATGAAACAGGATCTGGTACTCTTAGTGTTATAGAGGAGTGTCGCTTTAAGAACGAGTGAAACCAGCCTTTTCCCGGCAAGTTTTCTTCACCAAAAGGATGATCACGATTATTTTCCTCGAGGAAATCCTTGACGGCATGAAGAATATCTTCCTTCCGTTTAGGGAAACCTTTTCGTTGGGATACTTTAACCCAGTCTACGATTGCTAGCTCCTCCGCTTCAGTCAATACTGTTGATGTGCCTGGCCGGATTTTCGTGAATTTGGGGCCCAATCTAAATTGAATCGTTGACCTCGGAATACTATAAATTTTGGCTGCTGATTTTTTTGAAATTTTACCAGCCCTCACCTCACCGAGGACCTTTTGTAGTTGGCACTCGTCATAAGAGTTCTTCTTTCGCGGCATAATTTCTGAAAATTAACGATTTTACTGCATTATTGGCACCCCAAATAAGTACAATTATTGACAGTGCCAATTATTGTAGTACATAAAATTCATTTATCGGCACTCCGTGCCAATAATTAGAATTTAACATTATGTGGTATCAACTATTGGCATCCATTTTATTTAACTTTTAACACATTTTGGGAATTTGAAAATTCTAAGAGAATTGTTATTTCACGGGCGGGTGCCAATAGTTGGGTCGAAATATTTGGGTGCCAATAACTGTGTTCGTTACGCTAATTAATAAAAAAATAAAGTATTAAGCTAAAAACCAAATAAAATTAATTTATTTTTAAAAGATATTGCTGATAACCAAAAAACAATCCCTAATACTTGTTGAAAAATAAGAAAATTCAAAATCCCGTATATTTTTGCATTTATTATTTCTCTATTCCTTCATTTTCTCGTTTCAACAAAATGTGGACTTGCCCCAGTTTCAAAATAAACGGCCCAAAAAGCATTTTTTATTTTCCCTTCAAAAAATGTCAAAAAATTATAAATGTTGCCAAATTATTATATTTTGTTCCAAAAAATTAATTTTATGATGTCAAGAAATTATTGTATGTTGCTCATTTATTTGTGCCGATTTATTAATTTTTTGTATCCTAAATATTAATTTTTTGTGTGCCGGTTTATTGCCAGCCCTTAATAATAGTTATGTCATTTGCAGTTCGCCATTCTTCGACAGTTTTAGAAATAGGCAAAGAAAAAATATTTATTTATTGGATACATAAATTAGCTAATTTGATTTAATTTCGTTTGCCATATACCTTAGTACATACAAAATACGATAAAACAATTGATTAGCTGGGCTAGTTTGTAGGCTATAGGTAAAGCAACCTTGATTATATAAAGCCATATGGTTTAATTAGTAAAATTTATTAGTATAAAAGTATATTTATTCCCATAGTTATTTTCCCAAGCAAGAGTAAACCTGAACGTTTCAATGGAATGAGTCTCATTTCCATCGTAAATGCTGAATTTCATCAAAATCGGTTGAGAAATGGGCAAGTTCCATCCTACTTGACCATATTCCAGAACTTTATCCAAAAATCATTTTAAAATCCAATTTCCATCGCACATGCTGAATTTAATCAAAATCGGATAAGAAATGGCCAAGTTCCTTCCTAATTGGCCATATTACAGAACTTTGTTATGAATGGTTTCACAAATTGTAAGTAATATTTTTATATGAAGAACACCCCCAAAAACGAATAAATGATCAAAATGCTATTAAGGGAATTAAATCTTATTAAAGATTAAGGGAATTTACGTTATGAACCAAAATTTTCCATATTGATTTACGAATAATTAAACGAATTATACAATAGTCACGAAATATTGGTTTCAGCTTAAGACATTTTCACTAAACGATGGCATCTTTTGACCAATTTGTTTTGTAAATTGGAGGTCAACTGTACATATACATATGTATATTCAAACAACGGTCATAAAATAATTTGTTAAAATTATAACAAGCGAATTTTTTTTATTACATTTTCAGCGATAGGCACCCAATTAATAATATTTTATATATATTTTTACTGCCTACATTTAGGCTAAAAATAATGCTTAAGAAAGTAACCCAAAATTCAGTCGGAATCCCTATCCAGAATGATACTTCAATTCCATCTAGCCACTGGAACCACAGATGAAAAGCAGATTTTTTGTTGCAATAAATGTATTGCGATTTTTCAATTTGGCCATTCAAATTTACTGATGCATTTCGAGTTGGATGTTTTCGTTTCATAACAAATCAGCCTTTTCATTTTCTTCATCGTCAGTATGTCAGAGTAATCTGACAAATTCTTCTCTAGGGCCACCCCTTCTTGGAAGGAATTGCAATTTCGAGTTAAAATTACACATGGTGTTTGTAGCCATGTACTTAAATCTGGAACAGTAATTGCATTTCTTCGCAATTTATCATTATTTTTAGAATTTGGCCAGTACAAGTTTTCTGCTTGCCTTTTTCCAAAACCCATTGAATTGGTACGGTGCTTACTAAAGATGTACCATTCTCTAGCGTCGGTACTAAAATATGGAACATTTTCCTAAAAAAAATCGCTACAAAATGGTAGTTTTAGTTAAAAATGTATTTCACAGCGATTTTCCAAACATTAGTTGTATGTTGGTTTGCACTCGCAACATAAAAAATAATTGTTTGTCAAACGGCCGATTTTACAAGAATTTGTTGTACATTAGTTCGCATTCACAACAAATAAAATTATAAAAGTAAATCGTGTTTGAAAATGCCAACTTCACAAATATTTTGGCGCAAGTACAATAAAAATTTGCCTATTGGTTCGCACAATCCAATAATTGGTTTGTGATTTTCGTCTAGAAAGCGAAGAAGGAGCACGCATTAAAAACAAAATTTTTACTGTAAGAGTACAGATTTCAAACTTTATTAATCTCAACATTAGTTTTTTATGTAAACACTTGTATAAATAAATTATTAATAATAAATACTTGCTACTACTATTCAGACCGTGTTTCGCACTACGAATGAAGAAATGTCAAAAAGTTAGGTTAACATAATTCTTCACAGATGTAATCAACCAAATTTTACTAAGGTGCGTCCACACGATACGGAAATCGCTAATGCTTGTGATAATTCGATGTTAGAATATAAAAGAAAGGATTACGAAAAACATGATTTTCGTGCAGCCCGAAAGAGTTGTATCAACCTCTATACAATTTTTTACAACTCTTTACCCATCATTAACTCCCAAATTCAAAAGTTTTCGACCACAACCACGACTAATGTCCTACGTCCTCACAACGTTGTGACCACCCCTTATTTTCACCAAATTGGTTGTAACGACCTTGTTAAATGCTGTGATCTACGGTTCGCTATATCCAAACAACGATGCAATTAGTTGTGGTAACGATGTGAGAACCAATTTACAACTCGAAATGCTAATTGGGTATAAATTTGTAACAATTAGAAAATTTGATAAAATATAATAGAACAATAAATTCTATACCATCCATGTATACCGTTATAAATTTGAAATTTAGTACGATAAGAAATACACTTAAACTTACGTATTTACCAATTTTAGCAAATTTAGTAATTTTTATTTAACTTTTATAATTTAATTTTAATTTAAATTGATTTTTTTATTTCAATAGAATTTAAAATGTCGAGACTCAAACACAATTATTACTGAAACCACATGTGCAAATTAAATTAAATAGTTTTGAATAAGTACCGAATCGGTCGGGAACAGTAAGTATGAAAAAATATTGTGAGACGAACGTACTGAATAATAACTTAAACGGTGATGAAAAGGAATTAGAAAAAATTGAAGTGAGGCAAGTATATCAAAGTACAGTTTTCTCTTTCATTTGTAGAAACTTATGTATTTTTATTTATCGGACAGATATCAAAAAGTCCTAATAAAGGATCAGTTTTCGGCTCTGCAACTTATTCCTTCTGGTGTTTTCGTTCACTGGTTTTGAAATACTCGAAATGTCATCAGATGATTTTCAAATTTACCTTGAGGGCGTTACGGATAATATCTCTGAAATCTTTAATAAAATTAATAATGACCTATCTAACATATTAGGCTGGTATATTTCTAATGGAATTTCATTAAATATTTCAAAGACGCAAGCGATCTTCATTTCAAAACGTGATTTGATTTTTCAGTCATCCCAAATATTTTAATTGATAATATGTAAGATAATTCCATTTCAAAACCACGTAAATAATTTAGGCATTTATATTAACAATAGATTCAAGTGTGGGATTTACAGATTATCAATATATCTCGTAAAATCAACACTACATTATATGGATTGAAACTTCATAAGAACATCTGTCCTAAGACTGTTAGGATTTTACTAGCTAAAACGTTGGTAATTCCCTTTGTATTATATTGTGAATTTCTTTACTTGAGCTGTCATTGTAACTCGAGGGGCATTTTACAAGTTAACGGATTGAGAAAATATGTATATATATCATTAATCAAGTTCCTGTTTAGTTATACAATAAAATAAAAATTAGTTCAGCCCGAAATAGCAACATAATACTGCTCGTTATCTATTCCCAAGTTTACAACAACTCTCCATTGTTTACTTTGTTCACAAGTTGAAATCAGGTTCCGGTGGAGATTACAAGTGTTAAAACTGTTGCTAAATTTAACGTGTTATGGTTCGAATTTATTAAGAGTAAATTTTAATTTTGTGTATATAAATTTTCATTTTGTGTATGTGTGTGGGATAGAAAAGCTTTGCTTTATCCAAGATTGATAAATAAAAAAAATAAAAAAAAATAATAGAATGAGTAATCATTAAGATTAAGATATACCGACACGAGAAAATTATTGAGTATATGGTCCTGACGAAAACAAAATTAGTAATGATGATGACGATATTGAAAATGGGAATGACGTCTCTACGTATGCTCTGATCCGTATGAACATGATTTGCCATTCAATGAGTTGTTGATATCATGAAATCCTTTAATGCCAATTTACAAAATGATCCCAAATCTATAATGCAAATTCCACTTCCAAAAGTTCACAATTTTATAAAAATAGATGGTGGTGAATGTTGGCATCAGGGGCTTGAAGTTTGTTTAAGAACATATTTCTCAAATTTCAAGAAAGCAATGTTGATCTGATTTATTATTACTGACGGTTTTAAAGCTGAATTTTGGCCAATATTATTCAATATTGTTGAAATACCAAAATTTTAACCAATTGTAATTGGGATATTTAATGGACCTAGTAAACTAAAAAATATGAAAATAGAAATAAATAACTATAAATTATCAGTGAAAATAAGATGTGTCACATATAACACACCGTATTTTAATTCAAAACATGGATGTTTCAAATTCACCATAGTAGGAGAGTTTTTACATTCCTCAAATACAACAGTGTTTCACAATTCAAACGCTCCTTCTAGAACTGACAAAGGCTTTCGATCAAGAATATACGGCTTACACAATAATAATTATAAAACAAAACTACACGGTGGCCCAAATTTTCCGAACACAAATGGAACCAATTGCAACGCCGTTGTTTCGAATTAGTTCACTGGATATGGTTAAAGATATAATCGTAGGAGATCCATTACACATTTTACATCTAGGAATTGTAAAACGTTATTTAGTGCGGTTTAAAGATGGCAGTTTATGATACGACACAAAGTTGGATTCAAAAACACTACAAATTATTAATGAAAAGTTGTTAAACATTAAATTGCCTAAAGAGATACATCACGATGTTAGAGGTACGGATATTCTGCCTTTTTGGAAGGGAAGCGAATTTGCTTATTTTCTTAATTATTTAGGCAAAGTGGTTCTACAGGAACACTTACCTGTGGATGATTACTACAATTTTATGGTGTTAATCTGTGCAACTAGAGTTTTTCCCTTCAATTATTATAACAAATATTGGCCTACCAGGCACGTATACCTGTATCCTGATCGCCTGACATCAAACCCACATAATTTTTGTCATGTCGCAGATGAGGTTGAACGTTTTGGGCCAATGTGAACAATTTCGACATATCCTTTTGAAAATAAGTTGTGTCATATTAAAAAAAATTAAGTATGGCCGATTACCATTCGGTAATTAACAAATAAGCTATCAGAAATAATTAATTTTGCCGTTCATCAAATTTCAACGAAGAATTACCCAATTTTCAAATTTCCTAGGTATTGTATTGTAGCAATTTTAAAATGATCACATTGTATTTATACCGCTGTGAACTAAAAAATGTAGTACTTCTTATACTTTCTGCCGTAGGCACTTGGCGAAACACACTTAATACACACATTTTTAAAATTTTTTAAAAACACTTGTTAAATATTTCGCAAAATTACAAAAGGTTTAAAAAATCACTCGATCGATTTCGGCTTATTAGGCCATCATCAGGAGTATCTACTAAACTGTTTAGTAGAGACAGTTTAGTAGATACTCCTGATGATGGCCTAATAAGCCGAATCGATCGAGTGATTTTTAAACCTTTTGTAATTTTGCGAAATATTTAACAAGTGTTTTTAAAAATTTTAAAAATGTGTGTATAAAAAATGTAGGTTAATCAATGTAGTGTTTACAATTAAAATACAATTTAAATTAATTCACTAACTCAATGAAGTTATTTAAGTTTTTAATAAATATTCATATTTAAATAATAAAAAATTTAATTTATTAAATAACTAAAATTCATTAATAATTAATCAAATCAGCAGATTCGGCGGATTGAATAATTTGCAGTTCGTTTGTGTTTTTCCACAATTGGGCCGATTCCGGAGCGATTTTGTCTTCCAAATCATTTGATGTTCTATTAAAAATAAGAAAATATTTATATATTACATATTATGTTACTAGTTAATAGTAGAAGTAAAAAGATCTTACATATCTGATGAGCATGTGATAAATATTGTTCCGGGTGAAGTATAAATACTACTTGACCTTGAAGAAAAGGTATACATCTTATATCACAATTGATTACGTATACTGAGTACCGTCAAGCATCATTGTGATGGTTTGAGTCATACCACGTAAGCGTTGTGTAGATCTACGTAGTAGCTAGTTTGGATTTTAGTCGTGCTTTAGAATTTCGTAGTTGCTTCTTTAAAAATTCTTTACAGTGTGAAACCGAAAATGTAGGATCTGCTGCCAATACAACATCGCAAAATAATTTAATCACGTTGCTTTTGTCGCCAAAGTTATATTTCGCCATTTGGCGTCCTGTTCCACTCCAAGAGCAATATACTAGGAACGAGCGCATAAAAAAATGGTCTAGTGTATCGTAACATACCATTAAATTGTTTCAGTCCAATAAACTTAAATAATAAAAAAAGCGAAATATGTGTGCTGTGAAAATTAACTTTAAAAGAAAGTAAACTTTTCGATCCCTAGAACTGAGTTTACATACCAAACTTCTAAATAGGCTTAATTCATTTAGATTATCGTAGAATTATTCATGATTCGATGGCGAATCTATTATCTCAAAGCCGGGTATAGGTCAATTGGCGCTTCAACTGCCCGCTCAATATTTATATTCTCCTCTTCTTATATTTATAGATACATTTTTCCGTGAGTTAAATTGTTCGAGCACAAGTTGTATTATTGCTGATTCCTCCAACAGAGGCCTAAATATAGTTGAAATTAAATAAACAGCAAACAATTATTTCTAAATAATTCATATTTTGCTGCTTCTCTCATTAAGTAAGGTAATTTTTGTTATTTGGAGTTCTATGGAACTGATTCGTAGTTCCAATTCTAACATCTTGTTTGCCATATTGTCTCTAGAAGATGTAACCGTCTCCAAAATGTTGACGTTGCTGCTCCAAGATTTTAGTTTATCGTTGTGGCATAATGTGTTAGCATTACATATTGTAGTTGTAGTAGAGCCTAAAATAATTGAAACTGTTGGATCTATACTAATTTCAATTAACTGAATTTCTTACTATTAATGTCCCTGAGCTGAGATTTAAATGTTTTATTTAAAAGCCCAGAAGATCTCATTCCACTAATTTCTCGTCTTTTTTTAATTTCTTGATGAATATCTCCTTCTGTATCTGACAAATCAATAATTTCTTCTTGCATTTTGGTAGCCACATCAAATTCCAAATTTCTCTCGTTTTATTTTACATTTCATTATCTAATAGTATAATTTAAAAAAACGGTGAAATTTTAATGGGGGTATAAAATATGAAAAAACAAGGAAACAAAAACTAATTTTATGAAATTTTGCAAAGCAATAAATCCGCATTAGATTAATCATAGAAACAATCACAGTAAAATTATTTTGTGATCAGTCTTTTTTCAATCATTAGTTGGTCACATTCTCAATTTGAAGTCATTTTAACAATGCCGTACTGAACTTTCCATTATTCTTATCGAACCCTTTTATAATCGTCCCATTTTGATATACATATGTTACAGAATTGTACGTGAACAAATAAAAGTCGAAAAAATCGGTCAACTTTGGTCAAATAAATATCAAAATCTGGTAAATGCTGATTTTACACGGTTTTTCTTTATGACCTAGTCATATAAGGGAATTATACAACATAATATGCAATGGATTTATAGACTCGTTATAGGATTTCTGATTTTCTGGGAACAGTTAGAAGATAATTTTGGAAATTAGAAGAATAAGCATCTGTGGAAAATAAATAATACGATACCTCACATATGATTAAACGATTTTTACTGCTAACAATGTAACACCGAAAGATAGGTGTTAATTTGGCAAATACCATTTTTCCAGAAAATGTCAAATATATTCTGAGTTTAGGTAGTATGTATTCTGTTTTCCAATTCCATAAAACCGATCACGTATCTCAGTATTATGGCGGATATTAAAAGTGTAAACTTGTGATTTCTATGAGGAAACAAACATGTGCACCCGAAATAGAGTCTGCAATATCTTAACAAATTTCAAATTTCACATAAATTACACTAACACACTCACGAAAAAGCAACAAACAATTATAAAAACTTTGAAAGAATCAAAAATGTATATCTTCATTCCAAAGTACTATAGTAACACACGCAGAGAAAGGTAGTATAACTGGAATTACTATACAAAAGTCTTATATTCACCTTCCGATGGGAGTACAAATAAACAAACCAATAAAGACAACTCGAACAAAATTTAAAATGGTGTTAGAAATATGATGAAAAATTGGCAAATAGAATGACGAATTTCAGAACGAACATACATAAGTATTTTTGATAAGCTAACCGGCTATAGTTAGATTAAAACGTCCCTATTAGACTATACAAATATGGCATCATACATATGACTTATGGCTGTTGTTTCCAGTTAATGCCTTAAATTTCAGAAGTGAAATTTTTCTCCGATTTTAAAATATTTTACTCAATGGGTGGTTTTGGTACAAAAGTTAAATTCGTTGTATATAAGGCAGAAACGTCAAATCTAATCTCTTTCTGTAAATTCTGCTGATGGAACATTTTAATTTTGAAACGAGTTTTCAGCGCCAACATATTAAAAAAATATTTACCAAAGCATGACTGTGATAAACCAAGTGTATGGAAACCGGTTTTCCGTTCCACACCCAGTGATCCCAGCAAGATTTTGAAATTTGCACAGAAATGTATCTTCGGGATTTAGTCTCCCCGAGATTTTATCCCCCGGGATTTTGATGCTCGGTATTTCGTCCATATTCCTACGTTGCACATGACCAGATAATCTGTGCTTAATGCTACATATTCCCAGCTTAATTAAAATAAAAATAATAATTTTAATTTTCCTAATATAGGTTAGTGACTAGAAAAACAACGAATAAGCTAACATTAATTGAAAACAAACGTTACTGAAGATAGCTGCATTATCGATATATTTTATATTTAATATTCCTTGAATAAATTGATTAAATAAAAATAACTTAACAAATAATTATTATTTTTGTATTACTTGACAATGTAATATTTCTAAATATGTTGTGATTTTTAGAAACAACATAATAATTGTGCAATTCAATACGTTTAAAAATGTATTTAAAAACTCATCCCTCTCATATATCGCACGTGACAAAGAATAGTGACACAACTCAAAATTTCAAATTTTTCAGGAGAGGAAAAGAAAAAAATGCTTATTTCAATTTTAATAAACTATTCTATGGGCGTCAAAAAAACGAAGATCGGAAAATTAAGCAGTCTCTCGCTTTCTTTGTAAAATAAATATGAAAACGCCACTATGTCAGGTTATGAAATCGATCACTGCTATTTTTTGAGTTGTGTCACATTTCAATGTCATGTGCGATATATGCCAATTTAAAAATTTAGGTGATTGTAACTTTTCAGGTTACGGTAAAGGCCTTATTAAAAAAACTTCAACTCATATTTTATATGAAATCAGGGTAAAATTAATTAATAATCTCGTCCCTCTCCTATATATGTATGTGCAACGGCCATATTAAAAAAAAAATCAGATATCTGTTAGCTATTATTTATCGTATACCAGGAAAATTGGAGCTCTTATTTTATGTAGTGGTATTCTTGTGAAATGGATAAATTCAATAATTCAGGTGACTATAATATATCGTTTGTCGTATAGTAATGTCTGGTGTAAGAGTTTGGACTAAGTTTTTATTACGGAAACAACCCACTAGATTTTAGGTTATATTTTACAAGAGGATCAGGGTGAAACTAAATTGTTTCATCCCTCACCATCATTTGTAAAACAGCAATATTCAAAAATTCAAGTGGTTCTAACTTATCAGTTGTCGCGTTAGGGGGCTATGAATTTCAATAAAATCTTAATTAGAAAAACCAGACACAAGGTTTCCAACTTAGGTGCCCAAAATTATATCCCAGAAAATAATGAGTATCAACGTTGGCTTTAAATCTTATGATATGTTAGCTAAAAGTTAGCGTGAAGTTTATGACAAATTGACAAAAAACCTTACAACAGCAAAAAAGTGTAAAAGCAAGTATTACACTTTTAGCACAATCTATTAAGAAGATGATATCACATATTTTGTCATTTTTTGACAAAATTGTGTAGCTTACACATATTAATTGAAAAAAGTGTAGGCAGTTGTTTGACGGCCAATGACAGGGCATCGTAGAGATGGCTCCCGAACTCTGAGTATGCCATCGTGTTGTCTATACTTTACTTGATTATTTGTGCTAATCGAAATATTGGCGCGACCCGTCAGACAGTGATTTCTCGATTTTACAAAATTTTACTACTAAAAAAAAGTGTAGACAGTTGTTTGACGGCCAATGACAGGGCATCGTAGAGATGGCTCCCGAACTCTGAGTATGCCATCGTTGCATTATATGTACAAACGAATTCAATACTGAGACTGTAAAACAAGCATACAGTCAGTTTACTGCTCTTACGCGATTTATTTATTCTTGCGAAAGTACTACGACTGAAACCGATAAATCCAATTTCAAAACGGGTGAGGCTTTGGGACATAAATTTGAAAATGGCAAAGGACGGAATATTGTCCCGGAATATTGAAAGCTTATTCTATCAACATTTTTTTCTGTTATATGAAAATATACAAACGACAATAAAAAATGAGCAATCAGATTTAAAAGAAAATGCTTTATATTTTCCTGATTTTGTGGTATTCTCCATGCAAAGATATTTTGCGTACATTACTCTTTGGGGTACATGCTTCTCAAAATATTTGAATATAGAGGGTCGTAGAAAAAAAATACCTAAGAATTGGCCGATTTGTCGCGTTATTAAAACGGAAGACTGCCCTTCTTGTAAATTCGATAGCTGTTTCTGATGCTCTTAAAGCTACGCCAAAGTCCCAAAAGAAAGCATTTTTAAAAACTCCGAATCTTAAGATGATCCGGAAGACCCTCGAAACTTACAAAATTGGAATAAGAAAATACGGTTGTATAATTCACCAAAACACATCGGTAAACGGGTCGTACAAAGGTATTCTAAAAACCCCCCCAATATTCAAAAAATCGAAAGAAGTTGTGGCCTGTGTAGAATTGTCAACCAACCAATTACTTTTATCGAATGGGTTTTCCTACCAAAATAAAAGCAATGATACAATTAATATCTTCTCTACTTGTGGCTTTGATTCTTTGTCACAAATCATATGTAATGTATTTAGAGATTATGAGCATTTGAATACCAAATTAAATGAAAATGACTCTGACTATTTCAGATTTATCAAACTGTTTTTAAGATGCGTGGCCGATCATTCAACGTATATTAAGCGAACAGACTTAATTTTAAAATGTTTTAACGTAACACACACGACGGGCAACATTCAACTTAACTGTGTTGGCAATATATCCAAATATATCGAATATTTTTTAACCCGAACGATTCAATTAGATTATAAGTGTCCACATTGTTTAATATCGCATAAAAAGGACAATTATTACATTCCTATTGATTATGTAAATTTTAAAGAAAATGATCTTAAAAGTTTACAATTGTCTTTTAAATTTTACGCATCACATTGCAGAAAATGTAAATCTAAGATTGTAAACCCGGAAGAGCTGCAACTTCGAACAAGCAATGGATTAGCAATAGTCGATGTTCAACCAATTAACACAAATACTAGATATAACATTAAAATTAACGAAATTCAATCGGAATTAGTTTTTGGGCCTAATAAACTAATACTTATTGGTATTGTACACTACCATCATGCACAAACTCTTGGAGGTGTAGGACATTATATTGGGTATGTCAAAAGGAAAATCGGATTATGGGAAATTCATGATGATCTACCAGAATCAATCATGGAAACGAGCTCCGATAACCGAATTAACCCGGTGACATTAATTTATATCGATGAGAAACTAAACTAGTTAGCTACAGACAACACGATTATTTTCATTTTATTATTGTTATTTAATGTTGATAGATCTTAACTTAAACTTAATATCACCAAGTTTCATTGAACACTATACGCTAAATCATTAACTTAAAACACTATCTATGTAATCTCACTTACCTGTAAGAATTTCCATTATATATCTGGAAAAACTTACAAGCTAAGCGGAAACATATCATCGCGGAACATAACATTTTTAACGCGGAAATACAATTTTAAAGAATCGCGGAAATTATGAAAAAATGTTATGTTGATGAATATGCTTGTTTTTCGATTTTACAACTTTAAATGGCCTTGACAAATATTTACAATTATGCGCTTATTGTTTGTAATGTAATATTATGTAAACACGTATTACTTATCATATTATAAATTAACTTTGAAAGTGGAATGACCGAGGAAATTGGCTTATTAGAAATTAAATTTAATGAAAAAGGAGTGTTTCCCAACACGATGACATACTCAGAGTTCGGGAGCTATCTCTACGATGCCCTGTCATTGGCCGTCAAACAACTGGCTACACTTTTTTTTGGTAGTAAAATTTTGTAAAATCGAGAAATCACTGTCTGACGGGTCGCGCCAATATATCGATTAGCACAAATAATCAAGTAAAGTATAGACAACACGATGGCATACTCAGAGTTCGGGAGCCATCTCTACGATGCCCTGTCATTGGCCGTCAAACAACTGCCTACACTTTTTTCTGGTAGTGAAATTTTGTAAAATCGAGAAATCACTGTCTGACGGGTCGCGCCAATATTTCGATTAGCACAAATAATCAAGTAAAGTATAGACAACACGATGGCATTCTCAGAGTTCGGGAGCCATCTCTACGATGCCCTGTCATTGGCCGTCAAACAACTGGCTACACTTTTTTTTGGTAGTAAAATTTTGTAAAATCGAGAAATCACTGTCTGACGGGTCGCGCCAATATATCGATTAGCACAAATAATCAAGTAAAGTATAGACAACACGATGGCATACTCAGAGTTCGGGAGCCATCTCTACGATGCCCTGTCATTGGCCGTCAAACAACTGCCTACACTTTTTTCTGGTAGTGAAATTTTGTAAAATCGAGAAATCACTGTCTGACGGGTCGCGCCAATATTTCGATTAGCACAAATAATCAAGTAAAGTATAGACAACACGATGGCATTCTCAGAGTTCGGGAGCCATCTCTACGATGCCCTGTCATTGGCCGTCAAACAACTGCCTACACTTTTTTTTGGTAGTAAAATTTTGTAAAATCGAGAAATCACTGTCTGACGGGTCGCGCCAATATTTCGATTAGCACAAATAATCAAGTAAAGTATAAACAACACGATGGCATACTCAGAGTTCGGGAGCCATCTCTACGATGCCCTGTCATTGGCCGTCAAACAACTGCCTACACTTTTTTTTGGTAGTAAAATTTTGTAAAAGCGAGAAATCACTGTGTGACGGGTCGCGCCAATATTTCGATTTGCACAAATAATCAAGTAAAGTATAGACAACACGATGGCATACTCAGAGTTCGGGAGCCATCTCTACGATGCCCTGTCATTGGCCGTCAAACAACTGCCTACACTTTTTTTGGTAGTGAAATTTTGTAAAATCGAGAAATCACTGTCTGACGGGTCGCGCCAATATTTCGATTAGCACAAATAATCAAGTAAAGTATAGACAACACGATGGCATACTTAGAGTTCGGGAGCCATCTCTACGATGCCCTATCATTGGCCGTCAAACAACTGCCTACACTTTTTTTTGGTAGTAAAATTTTGTAAAATCGAGAAATCACTGTCTGACGGGTCGCGCTAATATTTCGATTAGCACAAATAATCAAGTAAAGTATAGACAACACGATGGCATACTCAGAGTTCGGGAGCGATCTCTACGATGCCCTGTCATTGGCCGTTAAACAACTGCCTACACTTTTTTCAATTAATATGTGTAAGCTACACAATTTTCTCAAAAAATGACAAAATATGTGATATTATCTTCTTAGTAGATTGTGCTAAAAGTGTAATACTTTCTTTTACACTTGTTTTGCTGTTGTAAGGTTTTTTGTAAATTTGTCATAAACTTCACACCAATAGCTAAAAAGGGTACATTTAATGTCGTGGTTTAGCAGTACGAAAGAAAGGATGTAAGAGACGTACTTCGTATGTTTCAGATGAATCTGTGGAGAAAATGGGATAGTGAATTTAACGAGAAAAGTCTAGCGAAAGGAGTGAAGTACAGAGCGATCCGTGGTACTCCTTTGAGAACTCCTTTCTATAAGGAACTTAAAGGAGATACGCGAATGTTGCGAACGGTTAAGAGAATCAGGCTGAACCACGGAAATTGGAAGGAATGCTTATGGAAACGTAATTTGAGTGAGGACAATGATTGTGAGTTGTGTGGAAGTGTGGAGGATATTGAACACCTCATGTTGGCTTGTTATAGATACAGACAATACAGAGCTCAGTTCAATATCCTTCGGAGTGCAAGAAATCTAAGTGATTTAATGAATGAGGGCGGATTGGGTTATAAGGAAATGTATGAATTTATTAGGATGAGTGGGATAACGATTTAAGACAAGATATTAAACTGCGGAATATGTGTGGGGAATAATCTGGTTTTTTTTATGAAGTTACAATTGAAATAAGAAATTTGTAAATTTGGGTTTCAGGCAATATGGTTCTAGGTTATGTAGGAGCCAAGCCTAATAAAAAAAAAAAAAGGAAAACCATGGTGACAGAAAAATAATAGACAATGTAATGTCACGATTGACTTATTTATATGATAAATTATTTATTTTCTCTACTATTAGTTGAGTAATATTAGCAATATTTATATATTGTCGAGCCCTTGATGGAGGCTATTAAAATGAAACCCAGAAATTGTATACAGAGTTGCCTGATTTGTTTTAAAATTATTGTTAAGTTTTTTATTTCTGTTTGTTTTGTAAATCTCTTTCAGGTTTTTGGTATAAAATGTCTCGGTAATTTTATAGACATTTTTTAGTAATGTTTGGTTTCCATTTCTTATCTTCAATCAATTAATTAAGACAGCTTCTTTCTTAACTTATTGTTCGTAGACCACAGCAATTGTTAAAATCATGCATACAATTATAACTAATATTTTGGATTTTTCTGAAGAAATCTATGTATATCGGCCGTTTGAATACTGGCTATCAAGCCAGTTTCACTACGAGGAAATTTAACGGCTTAAAAGTAGGAATGGTAGGAAGTCTGTGGCCGGTTTAGAATGTAGTACCGCCACTCTCCAAAGAGATTAGTCGCTTTAGCTGTTTTTAGTACGTTCTTTTGAATGATTACGATATCAACAATCCCACTCAACTTCTCTTTATGATTACTCAATACAATATAATTTGATTTCCAATCATTTCTAATGTTGTCACATCTTTTGGTCTTCCTCTGCATTCAAGATTAAACACTTGTACGGCCACGTTTTAATTTACCAATCTAAAAATAGACAGTTTCATAAGATGGTGTATGCGAAGCTAATAAATTGCACTACGAATTTGGAATTTATTCAATCTTCACAAAATGCAAAATACATTGATTTCATTGCTTATGAAATGAAAATCAAATGACATTTGGTCTTGAAAATGGAAATTGCTTCATTACCAATTATAGCCCCATCTATGTACCAATACAAAGACACTTTTGTCGTGCGAAAACTATTTAAGGTGTAACTATTTAACCTGTAAGGCTCTATTTTTAGTAATCATATTACCGCCATTTGACGACTGTCCCATAACAGCACGAAAAATATCCAATCTAAGACTGTACGGTAGACGTCTGGTGCATGAATCTCAGATGAGAACACAAAGTATTAAACAATCATCTATTAGTTGTATACATCAATCAATAATTTTTCGCTTATGAATTGTTATCTGCATCTTTCTTGACTAAAACGATGTTAAAACAGATAGCCGAGGATCACAAAATTGTATTTTCTTCTGCTTTCAATACCATTTCACACAACACATTTACGACGATGATTTAATGACTGCTACCATGTATTTGGTTTGAATTGGAATCCAGCGAAGGGGCAAATCACATTCACACCAGTCTTAGCAGGCGTCAAATTTTTATAAAACGCAAAGTGATATCCGAAGGTACTTGTATTGTTGACCCTACATGCTGGCTTACTTCAGTCACTGGTTTAACATTTTCAAGACTGGAATGAGCTTAGGGGTAAGGTTTAGCTAATTGTTATTCCAATACTCATATTCAAAGAATTATATGCGCATCTAGAGCTGAGGTTTATATCTGGCTTAAAAGCTATTGATCTACCGGAAATCAATGATCGGTGCTGGGCTGTGAGCAATTAAAAGATTTGTGGTAATTAGGGGAATATTTGGAAATCTACAGTTTTCCATTTACTCCTAAAAAAAGGAAATTATTTCAATCAACTAATGGCATATATTCTCAGTTTTGCATGGTTATCTCTACGGTTGCCTATCAATTAAAGGCCTAGTTAGTTTTATTAAATTTTTAACTGATCTATCGTAAGGTTTGTTTTTTGTGTGGCATTAAACATTTCTTAACACATTCGCAAATTTAATCAATCGACTTTACATTATCTTGTTAATTCTATACCGGATTTACTATAGCCTTAATCATGGAGCGACCAATGCAATTGATGTGAGCTGTATTAAAGGTATATGTTGAATACTTAACCTAATGATTTTGTAAGCCTCCCGCATTAATCGATTTTCAACCTTCCCCTGATACACTAAACTTCCAATTCAAGTATTGCCATTCTAACCGTACTATTAAACGCAATTCATCTAATAATAACCGTAATGCGTCAAACACAATTTTGTGTCATACCGAAATTCGGCCAGATCATAAGGCACCACAAGATTCTTTTTGTGGTGCTATCTGCAAAGTAAAGTATACATTTATCGTCCACAGTTTCTGACTGATATATCGTAATTTTAAAGAATTTTCTTTTAGTTCCCTTATTGAATCCGATCTAAAAAAATCCATTTTAGATGGAATCGGTCCAGCATATAAGATATTATGGATTATAACTTTCAAAAATAATTTACCCCCCACTATAGGCTAAAACAATTAAATGTAAAACCTTATTAATTTTCCACAAAACTCATCATTTAAGCTTAAAAATTTAATAAGAATGGTACAAAGTACAAGGAATTGTTTATGCTTTTCACCTAATGGCATCAAAAGCCTGTTTGGGGTACTTAAATCGGTAAAGCTTTATTTAATTAGAAAAAAAAATGCTAAATTTAGGTTAAGTTACCGAAAAAGGATTTGTTATTTGTTTGTAGATTTTATACAAGTGCTTGGGTAATTCATTAGGGGAGTGAATTCCAAGAAAAATGGTTACGTTGTATACAGTGTTAACAGACGCCCTCGTTAACATTGTTTAATTAGGTTTGAACTTGCTTTAAGTAAAAATCCATTCTACTAATCGTATTTATCTTTGTCCCTACATATGAAAAAATTGAAAATGGCATAAAACTATTTAACAATAAGGTAATTTCTATACAAATATAGAATGTGGGGTTGACACAAGGTTGGAACAAGACAAACAAAAAACTTTATAGTTTATTCCAGGAAAACCTCTAGTTTTTCTTAACATACACACACATTTTTATATGTGGAGTACACATACGAAGTGAAATAAATTTAAATTTTTCTTGCCAAAATATTTTAATGTTGACACTACAATCAAATGTAGCAACCGAAATAATAATCCCAAATAACTTCCTTTTGTTATCATCTTTGTCTGTTGATGTAGTTAGGTTGCCTCTCCTTCTGAATCTCTCCTATATGTATACACACAATCATCAACATGAATGGAAAATGTTGTGCTTCTTCGGGTACATAACAACAACAACAAGCACAAATTGTTTTCGAAGTAACCGCCTTCAAAATTTCCGACTGTCGGTTTAAATTAAATTTAATGTTTGTGAATTTTTTTTTGTATTTATGTGCTGTGTATCTTGTGCCCCATATAATACTAAGAACATCAAAAATTATCAGGCTTTTCAATTTTAAATTTTTTTTTTTTTTTTTTGTTATTCGGTTAGTCAATATAAGAACATAAGAAAACCTCAAAACACGAGAGAACAAAAAAAAAAAAATCTACATAAGTGACAAGTATTTTGTTATTTTGGTATTGGAATTGTGTTAGCTGTTTTCTTGTTGTTATTGTTTGACTATCTTGTTGTATGTTTGACATCAAAACCATAATACAGAGAACTGAATAAAAAAAAAAAAAATTAAATTAGCATAAAAGTTTTATTGCCAAAAATTCTGATAAATCATAAAAACAATCCGAACGCAGAGAGTAAGAGCAAGGGTGGATGGAGGAAAACGTATAACGTAAAACAACGAAATTTTGAAAAAAAAAAAAAAAAATCTTCCGTCTTTTTTTTTTACATTCCGTTTCTAAATTAATTGAAAAGCATATCTCGAGGGATGATAACTTCATTGTTTTGTTGTTTTTTGTGTGTTGTATTTTATTTAATATTTGAATGCGTATTTTGGGGTATCTTATCTGGGTGTTTATTTTAATTTCAACATCTCCATCAAGTGAGAGAGAGACGCAAATTTTGATATTGCTAATCGTGTTTTGCGTTTTGTTGTAACGGAAGTGAAGTCCTGTTTTCTTTAAGGACATACAAATTATTCATAATTTATTACTTGTAAAAAAGAATAAAAAAAAAATTTAAAGAACAAAACAAGAAAGTTTGCCGGAGAGTTATAATCAAGTTTGGTTCATTTGTTTGTTTACCTAAATCATTTGGGA
The DNA here is from genome assembly GCA_963556165.1 of Tipula helvola. Taxonomy (NCBI): domain Eukaryota; kingdom Metazoa; phylum Arthropoda; class Insecta; order Diptera; family Tipulidae; genus Tipula; species Tipula helvola. The sequence continues at coordinate 32,498,901 of OY744481.1, forward strand.
GAGTTTCAAAATATCTACGACTGTAATATTGCACGCGGTTTAATTGGTTTCTTTTGTTTGTCTTTGATACATCTAAATATTTTGGGGGTTTTCTTAAATATAACTTTGGCGCATTATTTTAAAACGATACCTTCGGGATAAAACAAAAGTTTATTTGTAAATGCCATAGAATTCTTGGAGCTTGATTGTCTGGAAACCCCGGTTTTATGTGTCCTTTGTGACTGTGAATTTGTTTGTGGAAACATTTAATTACCCTGGAGTTATTAAGTTGAAAATTAAAAAACAAAACAAGTCTCAATTTTAAATTTTCAGGATCAATGAAGTCTGAATAACCGGTAGAATTAAGCAGATATTTTAGAAACAACACCCCTAAAAACATTCACTCTTATTAAGGCATAATTTCTAAAACATTTAATATTTTTGTGCATTCCAGGATATTCCTTCGCGCCCATTTCTTCGCGCATATTTCTTCGCGCACATTTCTTCGCACAAATTTCCTCGCAGGAACATTTTCACGTTATAAATTCTGGAAAATGGAAATTTAAAATCGCTACAAATTCTGGAAAATAAGGTTTTCAATTTTAAAATGAAAATAAACAAAAATTACAAATTCTGGGAAATCGGGCTTAAAAATTGCTATAAATTCTGGAAAATGGGGATTTAAAATCGCTATAAATTCTGGAAAATGTGGATTTAAATTTTAAAACGCGAATAAACAAAAATCATAAATACTGGAAAATGGGGATTAAAAATCGGTATAAATTCTGGAAAATGGCGATTTTAAAACGATATAAATTCTAGAAAATCAGGATTTTAATTTTAAAACGAGAATAAACAAAAATTATAAATTCTGGGAAATCGGGATTAAAAATTGCTATAAATTCTGGAAAATTGGGATTTAAAATCGATATAAACTCTGGATTATTGGGATTTAAAATCGATTTAAATTCTGAAAATCGGGATTGTAATTTTAAAACGAGAAAAAACAAAAATTATAAGTTCTGGAAAATAGGGATTTAAAATCGCTATAAAGTCTGGATAATAGAGATTTAAAATCGTCATAAATTCTGGGAAATGGAAATTTAAAATCGCTACAAATTCTGGATAATCGGGATTTTAATTTTAAAACGAAAATAAACAAAAATTAATAATTCTGGGAAATAGGGATTTAAAATCGATATAAATTATGGAAAATGGGGAATGAAAGTTACTATAAAATCTTGAAAATGGGGATTTAAAATCGCTATAAATTCTGGAAAATGTGGATTTTGATTTTAAAACGAAAATAAACAAAAATTGTAAATTTTGGAAAATGGGGATTTAGAGTTGCCATAAATTCTGGAAAATGGCAATTTAAAATCGCTATAAATTCTGGAAAATAAGGTTTTCAATTTTAAAATGAAAATAAACAAAAATTACAAATTCTGGGAAATCGGGCTTAAAAATTGCTATAAATTATGAAGATGGGGATTTAAAATTGCTATAAATTCTGGAAAATGGGATTTTAAATCGCTATTAATTCTGGATCATTAGGGTTTTAATTTTAAAACGAGAATAAACAAAAATTATAAATTTTGGGAAATGGGGATTGAAAATCGACATAATTTCTGGAAAAAATGGATTCTAATTTTAAATTGGGATTAAAAATTGATATAAATTCTGGAAAATGGGTGTTTAAAATCGTTTTAAATTCTTGATCCTGGGGATTCTAATTTTAAAACGAAAATATACAAAAATTATAAATTCTGGGAAATATTGATTAAAAAATGCTATAAATTCTTGAAAATAGGGATTTCAAATCGATATAAATTCTGGATTATGGGGATATAAAATCGATATAAATTCTGGATTCTGGGGATTTAAAATCGATATAAATTCTGGAAAATCGGGATTTTAATTTTAAAACTAGAATAAACAAAAATTATAAATTCTGGGAAATATGGATTAAAAATTGCTATAAATTCTGGAAAATTGGGATTTCAAATCGATATAAATTCTGGAAAATGGGAATTTGAAATAGCTATAAGTTCTGAAAAATGTGGATTTTAATTTTAAAACGAGAATAAACAAAAATCATAAATCCTGGAAATTGGTGATTAAAAATCGCTATAAATTCTGGATTATGCGGATTTAAAATCGCTATAAGTTCTGGAAAATGTGGATTTAAATTTTAAAACGCGAATAAACAAAAATCATAAATCCTGGAAAAAGGGGATTAAAAATCGCTATAAATTCTGAAAAATGTGGATTTTAATTTTAAAACGAGAATAAACAAAAATTATAAATTCTGGATAATGGGGATTAAAAATCGGTATAAATTCTGGTAAATGGGGATTTAAAATCGCTATAAATTCTGGAAAATGTGGATTTTAATTTTAAAACGAGGATAAACAACAATCATAAATCCTGGAAAATGGGGATTTAAAATCGCAATAAATTCTGGAAAATGGGGTTTTAAAAACGATATAAACTCTGGATTATGGGGATTTAAAATCGATATAAATTCTGGAAAATCGGAATTGTAATTTTAAAACGAGAATAAACAAAAATTTTAAGTTCTGGAAAATGGGGATTTAAAATCGCCATTATTTCTGGGACATGGGGAAACAAAATCGCTATAAATTCTGGAAAACGGGAAATTAAAATCGATATAAATTCTGGGAAATGTGGATTTTAATTTTAAAACGAGAATAAACAAAAATTATAAATTCTGGGAAATAGGGATTAAAAATTGCTATAAATTCTGGAAAATTGGGATTAAAAATCGCTATAAATTCTGGAAAATGGGGATTTAAAATCGCTATAAGTTCTGGAAAATGTGGATTTTAATTTTAAAATGAGAATAAACAAAAATCATAAATCCTGGAGATTGGGGATTAAAAATCGCTATAAATTCTGGATTATGGGGATTTAAAATCGATATTAATTCTGGAAAATCGGGATTGTAATTTTAAAACGAGAATAAACAAAAATTTAAATCTCCATTATTTCTGGGGGATTTAAAATCGCCATTATTTCTGGAAAATGGGGAATTAAAATCGCTATAAATTCTGGAAAACGGGGAATTAAAATCGATATAAATTCTAGAAAACAGGGATTTAAAGTCGCTATAAATTCTGCATCATTGGGATTTTAATTTTAAAACGAAAATAGACAAAAACTTTAAATTCTGGAAAATTGGGTTTAAAAATTATTAATTCTGGAAGCGCTTCCTTGTATAAGGCGAGGAAATGTTCCCGCAAAAAAATGTTTCCGCCAGGAAATGTGTGCGGGAAAATGTGTGCGAGGAAATGTGCGCAAGGAAATATGCACGAGGAACTGTCCCGTTACCATTCCGGTTAACTAGGCCGTTACAATTATTGTTAAATTTAGCAGAAAGTAAAAGTCGACAAAACAGATTATGCTACTCAGCTAAAAATAAAAATATAGTCGATATCAGGCATTGTTCAGCTGAAAGTTAGTTGGGTACATGGTATCATTTATATGTGCCAGAATCTCCTTCCACTTGTCCAGTGGAAATTTTTCGAAAATCAACAGATTCCGAAACACATTAATAATGGATATAAAGTTAGTCTCTAGTGTATGGATCGTGTTGATGTGATTTTCTAATAGCTATTGCTGATCATTGCTTAGGATTCTACATTTTGCAAAAATTAAACAATCCACGTTCGGTGACTGACATTTAACTGATTAGGCTAAATTTTGGTAAATTTATGTTAAGGAATTCTTCGAAATTTAAATAGATCAAACAAGTGTTAAAATCCTTTTAACTATAAAAATGTATCAAATTCAATTCTACTTCATTTTAGTAGCGAGACCTTTTAGTCTCAATCGTCTCGATATATTGATTTATAAAGTAGGTACCTAGTAGGTGATTTATAAAGAAACCATTTTTGGGATACTCTCCAAGTCTTCACCACTTGAATACCCAGGAAAGTTATTTTATCCAACATTTTAGCCAAAATCTTAGATACTTTTCTTTTTATTGAGAGAATTAAAATCCTCAAGTTTTGGCATATTTTTACACATATTTTTAACACATATTTTGCAATTTTAATAACGTATTTTAGGTAAATATTTTCGATTTTTTAGAACCTAAAAGTCCTAAACCTACGAGTGATCATAAACTAAATTCAAGTTTCATGTGGAAATTCTGCAAAAATTCCATTTTCCAAAATCATTTAGAAATTTTGTTGCTGCAATAGCTACTGACAAATTTTAATTGAGCGATGTCTATTGACGCATCTTACAATTTAGAGTCTGATTTTATTCAAAGTTTTTAATAATTTTGGGAAAATCATATTTTTCCAGATTGCAACATGAAACTTGGACCGAGCTTTAACAGCGATAGCTATTGATAAATCATATATATTACAATCCATATCCAGACATAACAATTTAGAGGCTGATTTAATACAAAGCTTCTTATTATTTATAGAAAATCGAATTCCCTCATGAAACTGGAGCTGAAATTTGTTCTAACTGTAGCTGTTGACAAATAAAATCATTACAATTTATTTTAAGAACTAACTTTCTACGAGCTGATTTTGTGAAAAGCTTGAAATTATTTTTTGGAAAAACGTTTTTTTATTTCAGATTTCTTACTAAGAACTTATTTTATTTTCTCCCGCTGTGCTATTGACAAAACACATTAATGGTATGGAATATATCTCCAGACATAGAGATCAAAGGCTGATTTTATAAAATGTTTGAACGATTTTTCGGAAAAAGAATTTCTTCGATATTTTTAAGAAGCAACTTAACCTAATTTTTTTTTTTCTAATTTTGCCATCCCCAATTTTTAATGTTTATTATTAAATTGAATTTTCCCAGAATTTCCACACAAACCTTGAACTGTTTCTTTTCCAGCCATAGCTATTGACAAATCACATCAATGGAATCCATTTCCAGACATAACATTGTAGAGGCTGATTTTGTAAAAAGTTTCAAATAATTTTTGGAAAATCTAAATTCCACAGATTTCCCATATGCAACTTGTATTGAATATTTTTCCAAAGATGGCTTTTAATTAAATTCGATTCAATCCACCTACAGACATAACAATCTAGAGGTTGGTTTTGTAAAAGCTGCTAATGATTTTTGAAAAAAATCATTTTCCCAGATTTTCCACATGAACCTTGATCAGAATTTTTTAGCGATATCGATTGACAAATCACATGAATACGGTTCACCTCCAGATCTAATCCTCTTAGTCCTGATTTTATACTAATTTCAATTATTTTTTGAGTTCATCAGATTTTTCGATGTTTTCCACAAGTGGGTGTAAAACGATTTTGCTTGTATGAATTCTTTCTTCGATTATACCTAAACCGATTATAAGAAGCCACTTTTTGAACAGCATGCGAAATTGGGTAATGACACTGCTTTATCGGGTTAGCATCTCCAACAATAATTGAACGAGACAGTAATTGGATCTTACTCAACCCCGCAGAACAAAGCAAGATGGAAATATTTTTTTAAATTTTTTTATTAACACGTGTGAGAAATATTAAATCTTAAGCTTATTTTTTTAGCGTTATGCGAAGTATCACGTTTTTGAAAGATTTTGAAAGATGTACTTTCACGGGTTATCTCCAATATTTGATTTTGTGGTCTATCGATAGGTTTAAAAATGTTTGAACCAAAAGCTACCCATAAATCAGCTCCCATTTTCACCAGTGAAAATACATGTTTCAAAATCTTTCATAGACTTGATACTTGGGATAAAGCTAAACTTAGGAAGATTATTAAAAAATGTTCATCTTGCTTTGTTCCGGTTTCTGGGGTTTGGTATGATCCAAATGTTATCTCATTCGATTAATGTTGGAGATGCTAAACCGATAAAGCAGTGTCATTACCCAATTTCGTCTGCTGTTCATAAAGAGCTTTATTACGAAGAATCGAATAAAGTTACAATTTATTGAATTCTCCTGTCACATTGGTGAGAAAGGCCAATGGCAAGGTCCGTTTTTGGCTAGACGCGAGGAAGGTGAAAGCGATTACGATTAAAGCTGCTTTTCCCTTACTTATCATCAATGATCTACTTGGTTGCATTGACAAAACTAGATTTATATCTAGCATTGATCTTCAAGATGACTTTCGGCAAATATCTTTATAACAAGGATCTAGGAATGAAAGAACTTTTCCATACTCGTGAGACTCCTGTATCAGTTAACCGTTATGCCAATCGGGCTTCGAAATGCCCGCAAACCATGTGTTGGCTTATGGATACAGTTATCCCACATGAATTGCATTATCAAGTATTCGTGTACCTGGATAACTTATTGGATACTACAGAGACATAAGACGAAAACTTATTCTCTTGGAGAAGTTGCAGAGTTAATCACGAAACCTAATCTCACCATCAACGTTGAGGAAATAACTTATGCAAAGCCATTTAATTTCACAACCCGTCCCAGGTGAGAAAGTATTTTGAAATTACTCGCTCATAGTAAAAACTATATATGGGTTTTCGGGGACCGTCACTAATTTGTCCCCACATTTTATTGCAATTGATTAAAACTATATGGGCCATGGCCCGCAATACTAAGTAATCCATCTACTATACTAATTATAGGAGGAAATGACTTGGGAATTTACACAGATAGACAACCCCTGGCTCGGAAATAGCGGATAATTAGCAGTTATTGAAAACAAAAACGGTAACCAACAAACCAAAAGAGGTGGAAGTCGAAGTCTTTTGCGTGGTAGGGTCAACAAGAAGGTAGAAATAGGAAAGTCCAAAGTTGCTGTTTTCGATTCAATCGACAGCATAATCCACAAAATTGTCTTGTTAGGACGTGGAAATGTTTTTCCTGCGGTAAAATTGGCTATACAGCTTACATTTATTTTCAACGGAATGAAAGATTGAGATCATCATCAAGGTCGTCTTGCGGTAAGAATATGTCACCACGCAGTTCGAATTTGTTATTTGGTAATTCAACACATCAAGCCGTTAAGAAACTCGACGAGGAGCCTAATAATTTAAGCTTGAAAATAATTAATTGGGTGGATGAAAATAATATAAATGTATTGCAACCAATTACCAGTAATCAACCAAAAATCCGTTATGGGTTACAATAAAATTGGAGGAGCAGCTTTTACAAATGGAGGTGGACAGCGGTACCTGTAAAACTGTTATGACTTTAGATAAGTGAAAACAATTTTTAGTAATATAAATTATGAACATGTATCTCACAGATTTTCTTCTGTTATACAAGTGAAATAATCATTGTTGTTGGGAAGAGAAGAATGCGAGTGGAAATTGATAATAGTAATGTTCAGTGGTTGGATCTAATTATTATAAAACCGTAGAAAGCCGGGCCTCACTTGGTTGGATATTTTATTTCGAACCTGGAGGAATACTTTTAAATTAAATTATAGTGAACAAATTGATCGAATGAGTCAAATTTTTTTTGAAAATACGTTGTATATACAGGGGGTCCCATTTGAAATGCGATATTTTAAAACGCGATTTGACAAAACGCGATTTTTCAAAAAGTGATATTTCAAAATGCTTTATGGTACAAAACGCGATATGGTACAAAACGCGATATTCCAAAACGCGATATTTCGAAATGCGATATGGTACAAACCGCGATATGGTACAAAACGCTATATTTCAAAACGCGATATGGTACAAAACGCGATATGGTACAAAACGCGATATTTCAAAACGCGATATTTCAAAACGCGATTTTCTAGTTCTGATCAACATGTTCATTTTCATCATTTTGGTGAAGGAAATTTTTATTAAATGTAAAAAAATTAATAATTATTAGTATTTTAAAATAATATTATTATTATTTTAATTTTTATTACTATTTTAAAATTTTAATTTTAAAATATCGCGTTTTGTACCATATCGCGTTTTGGAATATCGAGTTTTGGAATATCGCGTTTTGTACCATATCGCGTTTTGTACCACACCGCATTTTGAAATATCGCGTTTTAAAATATCGCGTTTTGTACCATATCGCGTTTTGTACCATATCGCGTTTTGAAATATCGCATTTTGAAATATCGCGTTTTGTACCATATCGCGTTTCGTCATGTCGCGTTTTGAAATATCGCATTCTAAAATATCGCGTTTCGAGCGGATCCCATATACAAGATATCATGAAAAGGTTTCCTAACATGTTTCCTGGTTCGGGTGGAACTATAATTCATTTTAGTGGAGAAATTTGTCTGAAGGCTGATGCGACACCAATTTTTCATAAAGCTTACACGATTCCCTTCTACATAAGAGATGCTTTTTCTTAGGAAGTAGACAGACTTTTTGGGGAGGAAGTATTAATTACAGTGCGATTTAGTTAATGGGCATGCCCATTGTAGATTATCAAAACCAAATAAAATCATTATACTTTGTAAAGAATAGATAATATTTTAGCAAGTTTGTCGAAATCAACTATTTTTTTGGGCATACCAACAATTAGTCGTAACAGAAAACTCAAGGAAATGTTTATTTAAATTTATTTGATTACCATTTTGGTGTTAAAAGTGCTCCCACGATTTTCCAGTACATTATGGATCAAATTTTTTTCGGTATAGAACATGTCGTACGTTATTTAGGTGACATTATGATTAGAGAAAATAACGTTGAGCAATGCAGGCTTATACGTTGAATTTAGTTTTGGTACGGTTGAGCAAATACAACGTAAAAATTAATATCGAAAAGTGTTAAGTTTTTCAAGAATTCCGTAAATATTTTAGGTCTCAATATATCAGCTGAATGTATCCAATATGGATAAAGTACAAGCAATCCTTAAAGCTCCAGCTCCAAAAAAATTTCAGGAATTGCAATCATTTTTGGGTCTTATAAACTATTATGGCATGTTCATTCCAAACTTATCGACAGAACTACATGAGTTTCATATATACAAACTGTTGAGGAAAGAAATAAAATATAATTGGAGTGAGGCCCGTGAAAATACATTTCAGAAATGTAAAAATTTGTTAGTAAGCAATAAATAGCTATAGAATTGTATTACCTCTTCAAAGCCAATTTTAGTTGCAACTGACGCCAGTCCGTATGGCGTTGGTGCTATGTTATCACATTTAGCTGATTGAGTAGAAAACCAGTTTTATTTACTTCTAGCACTCTTTCTCCAGCAGAAAAAAATATTCTCAACTTCACCGAGAAACTTTGGGTGTGAAGTTTAATACATATATTTACGGTCATAGGTTCACTTTGGTTACTTACTCACAAGCACTAAAAGAATTGTTTAGTCCTAAAAAAGGAACATCAAACGTAGCAACACACGATTATGGATTGCATCAAAGACCGTTAAAAAATAATGCAAACGCTGATGCTTTATCAAGGCTCTCAATAGCTGCAGGTACTACTGTTGATACAGACACCATTAATTTTCTAACAACAGCAAATATTTCAGAGAATAGAGGGGTTTCGTACGGAAAATTTTGCTAGGCCCACACAGAAAGATTGTATTTTATCGAAAGTTATAATTATGTCAAGGATGGTTGGTCAAATAATCGTAAAGCAAACCTTCAGGATGGATATTTGTTTCACGGGAATTGTGAGAATGAAAATATTCGCTAGAAGCGTTTTCTGGTGGAAAACTATGAACGTTGATATCAAAAATAAAATTAGAACTTGTTTAGTGTAACAGTACAGTAAATGTAAAGAAAGAAGTAGTGACGTCTAAATAGCCTATTTCGTAATATCCTATTAAAACATTTGTTTCACTGGCCAAATGAAAATTTTTTAATCATAGTAGATTCTTACAGTAAATTTATCGATGTAAATTATTTAAAAAAATATGATTCTTTAGAAGTGATTAGCCAGATGAAATCCATCTTTAAATATTTCGGTCTGCCAAAATCTATTTGTACTGATAGTGGACCGCCTTTCAATTCGCATGCTTTTAGCAAATTTGGCGAAATAAATGATAAACATTTTAAAATCTCCTCCTGTGGCGACGAGGATAATTTGTGAGAATTTTATAAATAAATAAGCAGTAAGTAAAATGTATAGTAAAATTTTTTTTTTGGTGCAGAGAAATATAACCTCAAAGTCATCAGCATGGAAAAACTTCCATTTGCATCTGTTGGGCTGTTGGAGAATTTCACCCAGAAGGAGATGAGTGTATACTATATTTAGAACGTTTGGAAATTTTTTTTTTCGGTCCACAAGATAGTGGACGATGCAGAAAAAAAAAATCATTTACTAAATTGTATCGGAGCTACAGCGTATATAAACTGGTGCGAGATTTATCGATACCAAGGGCTCCGTCGAGTAAAACTTACAAAGAGTTGTGCGATTTATTAAAAGGCTTTTACACTCAACCAATTGTAGTATACAAGGAGCGCAAAATATTTTACGGAACTTCTAAATCAGATGGGGAAAGGTCAAATGAGTTTATGACAAAGTTGAAGCGTCTTGCGAACAACTGTGAATTTGGAAACAATTTAGAAGCTATTTTGTTAGACAAATTCATTTACCATCAAAGCGGTCGAGTCTTCGAAATGTTGTGCGAGGAAAATCATAGCAAATTGGATCTTAGAAAAGCAACAGAACTGGCATGCAAATATGAGTTGCAGAAACAAGACGTCCATGTGGTAAAAAATAAGATAATCAATAGTAAGTCACCAAAATCGTCAGTGCAAAGTGGTAAAGTACCTCAGAAATCACCACATGTCAACGATGTTAAGAATATTAAGTGTGTACATTGTGCGGTTACACTAACCATGAAAGCTCATCATGCAAATACGGGAAGGCAATTTGTCATACATGCGGTCAACAGGGACACATTAACACTATTTGTAAGAAAACAAAATTTACTTTGTAGATAATAGTATTAAGAAAAATGATTTGAGTAATTTACATAACATTATTGTGAATGAAGGTAGCGTTGATGGGTTTTTCGATGTTAATGATGGCGCATCAGTACAGGGTGACAGTTAAAAAATAATGTAACGCGCGAAAATATCGAATCAAATTTTTTTTTATCGGAACATAGCTGTTTAACATCAAGGATTCTATTAACGGAAAGTCTGTCTTCATAAAAGTGCAAATTGTTGAACAAAATATGAAATTTTTATTAGATAGTGGAGCGGGAGTTTCTATAATTCCAAATAATTTGTTCATGGAAAAATTCCATAAGTACGATTTGTCGGTGTCGAATGTCAGGTTGAATGCTTACTCGGGTCACGAAATCAATGTACGCGGTTCATTTAGTCCTACAATTAAATATGGAAATATTATAGCAAAATTTCCAATGCTAGTGGTCGATAATTCTGAGGGTCCACCAATAATGGGACGAGATTTTCTTGCCAAGTTCAAAATCGTTTTCGCCCAAATAGGTAAAATTGATGTTCGAGATAGATCGGTAATTTTAAACGATATGCTCAAAAGGCATCAGGATTTGTTCAACGGGGAACTCGGTAAATTCTAACATAGCTTGATTCAATTAGAGCTAGGTATGGGTAGCAAACCAATTTTTTGTAAACCTAGACAGGTTCCATATGCGTTCAGAGAACATGTCGAGGCGGAGTTGGAACGTTTACAGAGAATTGGGGTAATAACACCTGTTCCAACAAGTGATTGGGGTACTCCATTGGTTCCGGTCCTCAAGTCGGATGGAGGTATTCGACTGTGTGCCGATTATAAGGTAACGCTCAACAAATTTATCGTTGATAATAAACATCCTTTACCCCGGGTAGAAGAGGTATTTAACCAACTGCAAGGTGGAGTTCATTTTTCAAAATTGGACATGGAAGCACTCTCCAATCAGTTTGAGCTCGACGAAGAATCATGTAAACTGGTCGCATTGAGTACTCACAAGGGTGTGTTTGCAGATTGCTATTTGGCCTCAAACCGGCAACAGGTATATTCCAGCATGAAATGGAAAAATTACTTTTGGGTATACCAAGGGTCGTACATTTTTTGGACGATATAGTGGTCGCGGGCAGAACCACTGAAGAACATCTAACCAATTTAGGTTTAGTTTTTCAACGACTTTCGGAGGCCGGGTTAAAGTTACGAAGGGACAAATGTCAGTTTTTTCAAGACGAGATTAAATATCTTGGTCACACGGTTTCAAAGAACGGTTTATCGAAGGCAGGGGAGCGTATGGAGGCAATAGCTCAATTTCCAAGGCCGGCGAATATCACAGAAACCCGAGCTTTTTGTGGTTTAGTGAATTATTATTCAAAGTTTATACCCAATTTGTCACAAAAGATGTCTTCAATTTATAGGCTCCTAAGTGTTGTGTAATTGGTTTGAATTGTGAACTTATTAAACAACCCTCGTATAATTTAAGTAGAACTTTTAAAACAACCTTGTTAATAATTGTTACTGTAATTATGTTCGGTACATATAATTATTTTTTTATTTTGGTGTTTAGAGAATTCCAGTAGATAAGCCGGACAGTCGAGAATAAATTTTGAATAAAAAATCATTTAGAAGCAAAAACTGATATACATATATTATAATTTTGCTAAATGATATATTAACTTAAAATAGTTAAATAATAAAAATGTATATAAAAAGTAAATTCCGTGCTGGTGTTTTCTTTCCTAAATCTACTTAATTATAAATTTGTACAATCACAATAGTATTCTGATTATATCGAGATACTATCGATGAAATTTAGTGATAGTTCAGTGCATGGCAAAAGGCCGTGAAAGTTGTATATGACCGAAATTTGCGGTAGCGTTTTACAACAAAAATTTTGGTGGCAGCGGAGGGATCAAGCTGTGAAACATGAGTTTGATTACCAGGAAATATAAATTTCTTCTATACGGTAAAACTGTAAGCCGCGGGGTTAAAAGTTAATATCCGTATAAATAACGGTAAATAATACCGCTCAATTCACTAACGTCCATGCGCTTGCTATTTTTTTCAAGTGACCTTCAAAAATGTGAAATGTATCACATGTTTTAAAAATCATATATTCAATCAATGGCAACATTTGCAAAGAATGATAGATAAATTGAAATTAATAATAACTGTATGCAACAATTTCTACAAAATTTGGGAAACTGAAATTTTTTGTATGGCCAAGTACAACAAACTCAGATGAATTTCACATCATCCATCATTATTCATTCAGACGAATCCAGTAACAAACTCAACCTTTAACCAATGAAGAAACAACATAAGGCAACCTGTTATACCATTCCATCCATCAAATTATAGTACAACATCTAAGCAGAAACTCATAGAATTACGAAATAATCAGCAAAGAACTAATTATTTTCATTTATTCTCGGCTCAAATATTATCCAATTTTATGCAGATTACTTGCGCAATTATATTTCTTATCTTTCATTTTAGTTACTATATTGTATTTATGTCATCTCCATCTGGATCAATCGAGGAAAGCCAATTTGATGAGATAGATATTCTGGAATTAAATATCTGTGAAAATTCATATCCAAACGAACCAGAATCTGAAACATCATCATCACCGGGTGAGTCAGTTGGCTCAAACGACCAAAATACTGACTTTAATAAATTGTTACGTGTTCTCCGTAAAACAGACTCGACAAATAGCGACCATAGTATACCAAATAGATAGACCATAGTATACCAAGATAATTCCGGAATTTGACGGATTCATTTCTTGTTGTGAGATAATTTATACCCCATTAAAACGATCAGAAACTAATTCATTTTTAAATATTTTGAAAACCCGCCTTATAAAAGAAGAGCTTATGAAATTATAAAGTATAAAAAAATTAACACATCATGTCTTCAATTGAAAACCGCATTAGAATTACAATTTGGTTCTAAACGCTCATCAGAAGTAATTCACTTACAATTATTGAATTGTAGGCAGACAAAAGGTGAATCAGTTCTTTCATTTGCCAATCGTGTAGAAAAACTGTTATTCGAATTAAACGACAGTACTTTACCTCCAGAAGGTAATGATGGCATACGAAATATAAATAACCTAACGGCTTTACGCATATTCCAAGAAGGGTTGATAGAATCGATTAAAATTATTGTAAAAGCGTGTCGTTTTAGTACTCTACAAAATGCTGTCACTCGTGCGTGTGACGATGAAGCGTTATTAGCTTTTACAACCTCAGCTAAACCAACAACATCATTAGTGGGCAATAATAATCCACATCAATCTAGATCCGTACAATTAATTAAATGCCAACTATGCCACAAGAAGAGACATAGTGCTTCAGCTTGTTATAGTTTACGTCTACAAAACATTTGTCTACTCGCACATTTCAACCAAGCACATATCTTATCAAAATCAATCAGGATCTTCAGTCCAAACCAGAACGAATACAGCCCGAAATGTTATGATTTGCAATTATTGTCGCAAGAAATTTCTGAATGCTTCAAACGCCAACGTGCTAACCAATTTCAAGAATCATCAACAAGTAATAATAATAATTCTAATAGTTCACAATCGATTCCCCCTCAGGGAAACTCCCAAGGACTCGAGAAGACAAAGAACACTCCTTTGAGGGTTCGCGATATACAAAATTAGAGTGTGATAACCTAACCCAAAATATAATTGCAACCGTTTCTCAACAAAATATTAACAAACTATACCTTAGCTTAATAATTGAAAATAATACCAAAACGTCTTTGTTCCAAGTCGATTCTGAAGCAGATGTAAGTTTGGTGAAAGTAAATTGTTTGGATGGTGATATTTTTTGTTATGCAGAAAGAAAATTACTGGAATTTTCGTAAATGTTATAGAAACACTTGCAGCTTGCAGCCTTAAATTAACCTTTCCAGATTCTAAATCTGTAACTCATGATTTTCAAATAATTCCAGGTACAATTCCAATAAAATATGACGGTATACTGGGCTTAGATTTCCGAAACAAGTTCAAATGTTCACTGAATTTTGATTCAATATCATTACACTCTTAGAAAAACGGGGTTGATGGGGCTCCGAAAACGAGTTCAATAGAGTCCATGTATATTCGGAGTTAATAGCTAACTAATAGTGATTACATATTTATTAACTCTTTTTAAGTGCACAAATTTAAACACCATTTAATTGTTGATTGTGTTTCCTTTTCGGAGATTTATTATATTCCTTTTAAAAGTTAATTTTTGTCGCTTTACGGAATAAAAATTGATCTCCTAAAATAGTTTGTTTAGTTCGCCAACTATAGTTAATGCAGAACTCTCTCTCCGACGTTTATATATAGCAATTTTAGGAGTGGAATATAAGCTCTTATATAGGGATAATGTAAGTTCCCCAATTTGGAGTTAAAGTAAATTAAGTTTGTTTATTACACATAATAATATATTCAGTATTTCAAATCAAAATTAAAAAAAAAATTTATTTCAATTTATAATAATTTTTGTTGTATTTCTTTATTGTACATAATATTTATAAATTATAATATTTCTAAATAAATTTAATTTTTTACAAAATATACTTTGGAATAATAAAACTTTTACTGTTATTGATAGGACTATGGATTTCAAAGGGACTTTTTACAGTGAGCTGATCTAAAGAAATTATTTCAATTTCCCCAGTATTTTTGACCTCATAGCCCATAATATTTTTATCAAATAAAAGAGTGTTAAATTTTTCAATAGCAAAAAAAATTTTATTTTCATGTTCAAATATTAATATTATTTTGCCAAATTCGGGCATTTTCTTAAAGTTTGATAAGGTACAAACACAAAAACTTGTTCGGTACAAAAATCCCTTTTCTATTTTTTTTATTATTTTTATTAAGTGTGTGTTTGGATTCAATGAAAATTTTTCAATAATAGTGTCTTTCACATGTACGGGGAGTAATTCCGATATTGGTAATTCTTCATCAATATTATACTCAGCCTCAATAATATATTTATTCATAGTGGATGATTTAGCATAAAAACATTGATGCTTTATTGGTAAAGTTTTGCATACATTAATAAAATTATGACAGGTGGAAGCCATCTGTTTAAAGGTATTATGTTTACCTTCGAATCTCATTGTCCAAAGATAAATGAACGGTCCCATTTGTTGAATTATTCGTGGATAATGGATAAGAAAATGTTGCTTTGGAATGATTTTATGATCAAGATATTCGGTTTGACAATTTTGCAGGTGGGTTGATATTAATTCAGATAATTTGTTTAGCATAGTATTAGGAATGCGTGGAGAAAATACAATTTGCATAATTTCTAGAAGAGAACATATGATACTAAACTTTGATTCTAAAACACTTTTGTTTTTAAGTAGTATATCTATAAAAATAATCGGAAAATACCTGATGAGACACCAAAACTGGGATGCTTTTTGCCCTAACAAGTGGCCCGGCTTATCAAACTTGGCCGGTTTGTGTTATCCAAAAGTCCGTAATTGAAACATAAAATTCTATCATTGAGCTCAGATGCAGTGAGAAGTTTTTGTTTTTTAACCATATACATATATCAAGAATAATTTTAATTCATATTGGCCGATGCCTTCTAAAAAATCATGCATCACATCAACGCTTAGCGAAGCAAAAGTGTTGAAGAATTTCAAATCATTTAAAACACAATACGTTTTAAATCCAAAATCATTTTTGGCTAAATGTTGAGCAGCATTTGTTTGATTCAAGAGAGACAGAATTTGCAAAAATAGTTAGAATTGAATGATTCATGAAGACCATATAAAGTATTGGCGCCTAAATTGTCATGAGCCACTGATAAAATAGAACCTTTTACAGTAAATGTTTCTTCAAGGTATTGAACTTCAATACCAGTATGTTCAAGATACTTTAAGTCTTCGACTATTGGCTGTAATATTGCGCCAAATCCAGTTGACTTAATGTCCTCAGCATAGCATAAGGCCACTAAAAATATATTTTCAAGGTGCGAGTTTAACTCGAATGGTAAATTTAATATCGTAAAGTAAATGCCACAAATTTTATGAACTTTGGTTTTAGATCCAAGAGGATTTACGGCTTCAAATTCATCAGAGAATAATTGTATTTGAAAAGAGAATTTTTCTTGTGAAAAAAATGGATTAGTTTTATAATACAATCAATCACTAGGTTTTAATATGATGGAAGGGTCCGAAGTATCAGTATTGAAAATGTGAAATAGAAATTTTTGATTTAAAGAAAGAAATTTCAGGGTCTCTACTATGGATATAAACATAAAAGTATTCGTTTTTGGTCGAAATACATAAGTGTTTTGTTCCTTGCAAAAATATCTATCTCTTCGAACAGATACTGACATTTCTTTTGGTTGGGGAATTTCACATTTTAAAATAAGTTGTTTGCGCTTATATGTCGAGTTTATACCTTTAAAAGTATTATCAAGAAATTGTTGAATACTCAAACCTAATTTTTGTTTTCCCTCAACAATTGGTTTTAACTTATTTAAAATGCTCTTGGTAAAAGTAGTTACTGATTGTACTATAGAATCTATTTTTGTGTCAGCTATATTTAATTTATTCATTTCTAAGATGAATTGTTCCGAAATATTATTCATTGACACCTCTTCTTCTAAAGATAGTTCTGAACGATTTATTTCTAGAGGTTTGTCCCGTTCAATATTTATGCTAGTGTTGGGAGTGTGTACCAAAGCTGAATTAATATTTTCCTTTGATAGAATTGAAACTTCCTTTTTTTCATGGTAAATTAAATGCTTTCGTAATCCACTAAAAGTTTTAAACTTAAATTTACATTTATCATATCCGCAAAATAAATCAGTCTTATTCTGTTCATGCAAAACATGTATTAGTCTTAAATGCCTAATATACATTTTGGAACTACATAGTTGCTTACAAATAAAACAAAATAACTTCATTATACAACTTACATGTGGTTAAAAAATAAAAAAAATAATTATAAACCAGCCTCGTTAAAGCTCGTTAATTCTAGCCGATATTTAATATCGATTATTCTGGCAGTAGGCAGTTTTGAATTTAATTCATAAATCGCATGGTCCATAAAATTAAGAAATGTTTGATGTCTATCAGTGTATTCGCATCCGAAGACAAAAAATGTCTTAAATAACGTGTCAAATGCTACAAGTGAGGAGCAACCGTCTATAGGAATTTCTTGTGCATCTATAGCAATTGTGTATCTTGATATGGCCGCTTTATTAGTACCGTAAGCAATGATGGCTGGTCCACTAAAATTAGGTGCTGGTTTCCCAATCTGCCATAAATGAAAAACAAATTAGTTATTGAGTTTCTTATTTAGAATAGAATGTTGCTTAATTTACCTTATGAAATTTAATAATAGAAATTTTTCGATCGGCAGAACTACTCTTCCTTCCTCTTGTAGGAAGTAATTTAGACAGTATCAGAAAAGCATTAGTTTCTAAGTCCCACCCTTAAATTATATTAAATACATTTTGTATTAGTAACAATTGATTAGTTTAAAATAAAAATTACTTACGGTCTTCATCGCTGATCTCGTCATCGTAAAGTTTTATTTTAAAACTATCTCCAAGCTGAATAAGTATAATGGTAACAGTTTTCCGGATATCTTAAATTAAAGTCTTGTTGAATCTGTAATAAATTTTTAAAAAATATACCTATTAGAAATTGACAAAATATAATTAATTATAAATCACCAACCAATCCAGGTGTATCAAGGAATCTTGGAAAGTTTTTCAATATATCCTGGCTATCAGATGATCTTAAGGCAATAGTTTTTGCCATTCGTTCAAAAATTTCGTTTTTCTCCACCGAGGGGCAAGCATTCCTTAAAAACCGTATATCTTCTTCAAAGTCTTCATGTACTTCTGGAGAAGTTAAAATGGCTTCTTCGGCTATAGATTTCTTTATTTTTCCACTGCCTGAACTAGTTCGATTTATTGTTTTTAATCGGTTTCCGATGTAACCTCCCCTGGTATTTGGATCATAAAATATTTCCTAACAAATTAAAAGAAAATTAAAATTATGCAAATATTAACACCGCCACACAAATTGCTAAACAGTCTCGCAAGCGCTTCTGCCCAATTAATTTTTTCTTCACGAGTTGGATGGGGACCGTTTACTTCGGTTAAATGTTGTACGGTTAAATTTATTAATCTCTTTCGAGTTGTGTCTTTTAAAGTCTGTATTTCCCTGTATTCCTTAAATATGTTTAGACCTGATAAACTTTGGTTTAAATGCCTTTCGAGTTCGTTTGTAATAAAATCGAGGTCAAGTTGAACTTTCTTAGGAAAATTTCCAATAAAACAATTTTGTCTTCTTAATATTCCTGTACTACTGGCATCACTATCACTTTCAATACCGATATTTATTTCCACAGGAACTGTTTGGGTTTCTTCGTGTTTGGTTAATTCTAGAAAAGTAATAATATAAACGACAGTGTTTCGGTATTTGATAATTCGTTAAAATCTTCTCTTCTTCTTATTCTTCTTCCAGATTGAATATGATACTGAAGTACTTCATCCGTTATTTGAGCACCTTCTTTATCCTTTAAAGAAAACAAATCTGATTCAGTCAAGATTAGTGATGTGCCGAAAGCTATAAACGCTACCAATTAGACAAAAATATATACAAAATAAAAAAACAAAACACATATAATTTAAATTTTGTTTAAGTGTTAATAAACTTGACCGAAATAAATTGTTCACTTCATGCGCTGTAGAGGTAATTTGGCTGACAACTACCTCTGCGTTTCTTTCTACAAAAATTGTTTTATGTTGGTTCTGGTTCGTTATTTTTAAATTTTTGGTTTTTTTTTAAATTCCTGATGTTTATCTTTTGCTTTGTCGATTCACAGAGCTATTGTTTGAAATCGAGAGACAGATTGATATTTGGATATAATTAACTAGAAAACATCATCGGTAATCGATCCATTTGAAAGTCTCCATTGATAATCGTCGATGACGCTTTCCAGCAATAGATTGTAAAACAGTATAGATGGGTATAAATGTATAAGCGATTGTTCTCCCATATCGAGATCTTTTAATAGATAATTAATGAAACACGGATTAATGTAATACAATCTAGGTGAACAGGTGAACAATTTGTTCCCCGCGATACATTTTATGGGAACCAGTTTTATTGAAATAACATGCAGCACACATAATTTATCGAAACTATTTCTTTTAATCATTTACCAGATATAATGACATCCATTGTGGTGATCTCTGATTTATCGTCAAACTCAACGAACACTTATTTGATTAATTCGTTATGCGAAATTCGAAATAATAATTGTTGTTCCATCTTTATTTAAAATTTAACACCGTTCTTTACATTAAACTTCGTTGGGAGTTAAATAAGCTTCTTATGAAGACTTGAATATAACGCACATTAATTTGCACAACAATTCTCGATTTATTTTCTAATTTTAAACAGTGCGTAGTTAAGTCTCGCATTTTATTACTTACTATGCTTATATTCACTAATTTGCACTTTAGTTTTCACTATATTAAATTGTAAAATAATTATTTACTTTTCACTTACAGCACTTAAACGATCTATCCAATTCGGGGGTTACCAGAATACTATTTTTTCACAATTTTTATTACTTTCGGAGTTCTATATTTTACTCTTAGTTTTTAACTCTGATCAAAGTTAAGTAAAACGACATTCGAAGTTAAATGTTAAACTGATTTCTAAATAAATAAATTTTAGCCCAAAGAGTGTTTAATATTATTATTTAACTGTTCTGCGGGGCTAAAAAAAAAATAACTTTGCCGCTATGTCAAGAAATTGTACAAAAAAAGCGTTAAATATGGTCAACTCCTGCTGTTGGAGTTGAAGCACACCGGATATTTCTAAGAGTGTAAGAATCCTAATCGATCAAGAAACTCATACATATAATTTGAATACTAATCTGAGCGACATTATACTTCCGACACGAAGCGATATAATGACTACCTTTAGAGTAACTTCGCCTGATGGTGATCGTATATATCTTTCGAAAGAGATCTTACCTGGAGTGTATATTCCAAATTCAATTATCAAAATTAATCAAAATATAGCTCATATTTCGTTAATAAATTCAAATGATAATGAAATTCTAATGGATGTTAATTTTGAAATACAAACCAAGTTAGTAGACGATTATGAATTTTTCCACTTAACGTCAAATAATATACGAAATAGGTTAAGAATACTAGAATCAAAAATTGATACCGATCATCTAAACCTTGAAGAAAAACAAAGTGTATTAAAAATTATACGCGATTACAATGACTGCTTCTAAGGAGATAAGCTCACGGTTTCCGACGCAGTTATGCACAAAATAAATGTCGAACCAAACACAAAACCGGTCTACACAAGGCAATATCGTTTACCTCAAGCAAATAAGATTGAGATTGACCGTCAGATCAATCAGTTGCTGGACCATTTCGCCGTGGAATTCTTCTATTTTATGTGTACCAAAAAAATCAACCACAGAGGAAAGGAAATGGAGGATAGTTGTTGACTATCGTAAATTGAACGAGGTTACCATTAGTGAACCTTTCCCGATCCTCTCAATCACCGATATTTTAGAGCAACTGTACAAAGCAATGTATTTCAGCACAGTTGATCTCACAAATGGCTATCATCAGGTAGGAATGTCCGGGCACTACCAATTCAAAAGAATGAGCATGGGATTGAAAAATGCACCAAGCACATTCCAACGGCTCATGAATAGTGTATTAACGGGGCTTACTGGTTTAAAGTGCCTTGTTTATCTGGAAGACGTTGTCATCTATGGGAGAATTCTCACAGATCATAATAACAAGCTTAGTGAAATTGTATCTACCCTGCGGAAATTTAATTTAAAACTTAATCCAGAAAAGTGTCAATTTCTAAGGAAGGAAATTATATATCTTGGGCATATTATTACTCACGAGGGCATCAAATATTGCCGCCATTATGTACTATCCTACTCCAAAAACAATAAAGGAAGTTCGTTCGTTCCTGGGTTTAGTGGGATATTATCGTAAGTACTGTCCACATTTCTCTGATATTTTGAAACCATTATTAACTAACTTAACAAAAAAATATGCCAAATTTGTATGGAAAGCAAAATGTGATGAAGCATTTTAAAAATTAAAAGAATTCTTGATGAAACCTCCGTTGTTGCAGTTCCCAGATTATGAAAAAGATTTTTATGTAACTTGTGATGCTAGTGATGTCGCTATAAGCGCGATACTTTCACAAGTAATTAATGGACATGATCTTCCTGTAGCGTATGGAAGTCGAATTCTTAATAAATCGGAAGAAAATTACTCTACGACACAGAAATGGCCATTACTGGCCATATTTATACGGTCGAACTTTCTACATAATTACCGACCATCGTCCTTTAACATATTTAAATAGTTCAACTAATCAAAGCTCCCAATTGATAAGGTGGAAGTTACAATTAGCTGAATATGATTTTAAAATAAAATATAAACCCGGTCGGAGCAATAGCAACGCTGACGATGTTATTACATATAACGATGTTATTACACGGAGTCAGTCCAAATTGAGGCAAGCTGAATTTCCGTCTACGTCAAATTATTCTTCAACCAATAATCATTCTTCAAATTTAAATCGTTCAAATGAACAATTGAATCAATCCGCCATCGACCAGGCAGAAAGCAGTGAAAATATCCCGCAAATAGTACATTTAAAAGCTAAAGATGATATTTACACTGTTATCAAGGAATTTCATGATAATCCTTTGGGTGCTCACCAAGGCATCTATAGCAATTGCCCTCTATGTCAGAAAAATAAAGTGTCATTAAATTCTAAACTGCCGTTAAAGATAACTACAACAGCAAAACTGCTATTCCAAAAAATATTCTTGGATATAGTTGGACATAGTGATAGTTGGTTATAGTGATAGTTCAGTGCATGGCAAAAGGCCGTGAAAGTTGTATATGACCGAAATTTGCGGTAGTGCTTTATAACATTTGCACTGATAATGGACCGCCTTTCAATTCGTATGCTTTTAGCAAATTTGGCGAAATAAATGATAAACATTTAAAAATTTCCTCCTTACCACCCACATTCTAATAGTTTAGCAGAACGAGGTGTAACGACTATAAAAACTAACCTTAAAAAATATCTTGTAGATACTAGTTTTCAGAAAATATTGACAGTGAATCAACTATTATTTGCATACCATCCACTGCCACTAATACATCACCAAATGATTTACATATTAATTGCATTAAACCGAGAACCTTGATTAATTTACTCAATCTGAAGATATCGATGGAAAACTGTGAGAGGCAGAAACAAAAATTAGAAAAGCCAAAGGAACCAGTAAGATTCAAATTAAATGTAAATCATGAGAGGAACTATGATAAAAAGGTGGAATAAAGTACAAACGAATTTGAAAACGGAGATCGACTCATGCATCGCAATGATTTTCGGAAACCGGGCAGAGTTTTAAAACCTATTGGAAACAATTTCTGTACTTAATTAATGTACAAAACATAAAAATCAAATTCGTAAATCTACTATGGAGATTTCATCCACCGCACTTGAGATAATACCCAGAGGTAATTAAAAAAACGGGGAAATTGTCAAACTGATAGCGACGATGATTGTGTTTATTTAAAAAGGTCTAGTAGAGACAGCCTTGTTGATTTCAATATAGGAAGTTTTCAGAACCTTGTTATTAAAAACAAAATTATTTTAATTAAATGTTTATGGTAAAGACTATATTGTTGTAGCGAAAAAAAAATAAAAAATGGGAAACTGTTATGTAAATTAAGTTAGCGCAATTTAATTAATTGAAGTGTATGATGATACTCATATAAATGAAATTATCTTTGTATTATGGTAAGAATTATAGTATAAATTACAAATAGCAAAATATTGTATTTTAGAGTAGTGTTTAACAAGCCATGATTAAGGAGAGATGATATAAATAGCACTGGAAGAGCGTCTTTTAGTAAAGTCTTCAAGTAACGCAATTAGAAAAGCCTATGAAGGCGTATGAATTAGGGAACGAACTTGGTCAGACCATAGGTATTTATCACGTGTCAGTCATACAAATTTAAACATTGCATGTTAATTGTCTGGCTCCTATGAGACTTCTCTCATAGGTGGGTCGTCCTCATGATTGTAAGGCCTTCATGATCCATATTAATACTCTGCCGTTATTAGGTTAATTATATTGAGTTTAGGTTAATAATAACGAGTGTTCGAATTTAATTTGCTTCTTATACGTTTAACTCATCAAATGAATTAATTAATTTTATTCATTATCTTACTATACATATATGTAGGTATACGAATTAGTTAACAACAAAGAGACAAGATATTGTAAAGTTCATGTAAACTAAAAATAAACTTAAAATTTATCTCGGGTTAGCTGTCAATTGAAATACTGGCACTAAGGTTACAATAGCATGTATACAATTCAATGGATTATTTTTACTGTGCATACACGTGCCAGAAACATTAAATCTTAATCTTATTTTCTCTTAAATTACCCTTTCATGTACCTCGTAAAATATTAAAAAAATATTCTTTACAAACAATTCTATCATTGTTCAATGTTCACTGATAATAATCTAAATAAAAAAAAAAATCCTTCTAAAGTATGACAATTACACTTATCACAAAAACTGACACAATATCAACACCAACGAAACATAATACTTACTTTTTATTTACATCGCATTTCTATTTTGTACAACTTCATTTAATATTATATTTACATATTTTCTTCTATAACATCTACTACTCTAAATTACAAAATCAAATTATTAGTCAGTCAGACAGTCACTTAAGTTACTACATTTTTCATCATAATAATAATAAATTTTCAAAGTATTTAACAACGTTTTGTGTCAAAAATTAAATGAACATCTGATACTTTGTAGAATGTAAATGTGATGATGATGATGAGAGAGGTTCAGTAGTGTAAATGCTGGGTGATATACAAATTAATGAATGGGGGTCCATGGTAACAAAATAATGTTCGGTGTTGACTCTTTTATTACAGATCAAATTATTTATTTACAAATTAAATGCTCTGCTACGTAAAATATATTTTCAGTCTCATCGTCTTGACGAAAAGTATTTAGCTATTCACATGTTTCATAGCGTTGATGATGTTCATTTTGGCTGATGTTATATACCCACAAAATGTTATTATATATTCTTCCTTTATACATTTGATAGCAATGATAATGGTAGTAATAATAATAATAATAACTGTTATAATATTTTTTCCATCGTCGTCTAAACGTAAAATTTATAAGAAAAAAAAAATTCTTACATCTTCATGTGTGTATAGGTATGCAAGAAAAGCTTTTACTTTCTTTTACACAGCATAAACTAGAGTAAGTTGAATAATCATGAAGATATCAGATTTTTTATGGATTTACACGTTTTGTTGGACTTTTTGTCTGTTGGTATGCATGTATATATTCCAAACGTTTCGACGGCCTTAAAAAAGTTTTTTATTGTGAGCCGGTACACCTCCATTTTCATTCTGTGCTTAAGATATTTCTTCTTGTACGCTGTTATGTATGCGATCGTCTTGTTATATGATGAAAATGACATTCTATTTATGTGGAAATTTTTATTTTATTTTTACGTTACGTTTTTCCTTCGTGTTATCAAATTTCCATATTATTTTGTTGCCAAGAAAAGGCGAATAACATACATATCTCATAACTGAAGTGTGTTGAATCCCATTACAAAATATTGTTTGGAAGTGGGAAATTATGTCTATATGTATATAAGAGTACAAAATACAATTACATTTGTAGAACTGTAAAAGATTTTTCTACCTCATTTTCTTTATTTGTCGTAAATACATTTTTTTATATTTCCGTATTGTACTTAAAAATACAAATTCCTACACTGTATATTAATGTACATAAGTAAAAAGCACAATGTGAAATGACAAAATGTAAGGTATCAGTATATTTAGACAAAAAAAAAATGAGTAACAAAAATACCAGATAAGACAAAACCAAACAACAAAAGTCTTTAGATAAATATTATTTTTAAATTGTATGTGTTTTGTTCTCGTTACCATCTTAAGATATGTACGTATTTTTTGGATAAAGCTTTATTTCATTAAACATTTATATTTCATATATCGGCTTTAAATAAATTCTTTTTGGGATCAAATTACTGAATGAGCTTGTTTTCATACTAAATTACCATCGACCCACAAAAAAAAAAAAAAAACGGTCATCATTCCCGCACCACATTTAACTCCTATTAGTAAACTCTAGTAAAAAAAACGTATCTCCCTAGTGCGCGCACACCCCAAATAACAACAATTCTATTTTTTTTTCTATCATACACAATTTAAAATTTCATTTGCATAATTTTTGTGTTGAAAAAAAAAATAAAAATAAATTAAAATATTATATTTTACACATTTGTTAATCGCTCATTTTTTATTCAGCATAATTATCCTTCAGCCAGCCTTAAATATTCATAAAGTTAAAATAGAATAACATTAAAAAAAATAAAAATGGGCAGTTGATGAAAAAATTATAATCACTAATTAGTTTAAATGTTAATTTCGTATTTCCTGAGAATTAACACACAAAATAAAAAATAAAAAAAAGTTCTCGTTATTTATGTTTATTATTACTATGTTTTTTTTTTGTGCCAGGCTTGTTTGTGTGGAAGTTTCGATTTTTGGGAAACGAATTTTTTTTCTGTATGATTAAAAATGAGGACCATTTTAAAAGTTTTAATAATAACGGAAAATAAAAGTTTTTCGTACTCGTGTATCCTTGAAAAAAACATACAATGACAACAACAAAAATTGTGTGTTACGTTTGACTATTCATACAAATAAACTTTCGTCCCTTATTGGTCCCACAAAAAATAATTTTGAAGTTTCTGTTTAACGACAAAATTTATTCAAATTTTAGAAATGTACCTAAATGAGTTTGTGAAAATTTTTAGAGTGGTTCAAAAGCAATGTTTTTAAATTAACTAAAAGTTCATCATAATTTATAAACTAATAAGGATATGAATATGAAAGGAAAAAAATGTCAAACAAATACAAAAACTTGGACTTTTTCATGCATACCATTTTGTACCAATTCTTGCATGAATTGAGGCAAAATAGAAATTTTTGTATTTGACCGCTGTTAAGTTTGTTTGGTTTATTGCTCCTAAAAATTTAAAACTCCCGTTATTGTGAATTTTTAAGTAGCGAAATTATTTGCTGCTAAACTGCAAAATTATGCCTAAAATTAAGAAGCCTTACAAAAAATATTAAAAACTACACAGAATGCATGCTCCAAAATGCTTTGACGGCGGTTAGGCTGGGTATGCCCAAACAGGAAGCTACTAAAAAGTATCCAGTACCACTGCAAACAATACAATTGTGAGGGCGCATATCAGGTAGAGTCAAAAAAGCCAGAAAAGGGTCTGAAACGGTGCTTAATTCAGCGGAGGAAGATGAAATTGTGAATTTTATTATTATTATTATTATTATTATTTTATTTAATTTTCATTTAAATATTTTTACAAGCTTAACTATAAAATTTACAATAAAATAAAATAAAACAATAGATGCCTTGTGGATAGTAATCCAGTAGCAGGCATTGTTTCTTTTAATAACATACAAAGAGAGAAAAAAATCAATTAAAAATATATCCATCTATAATCAAATACCAATCAGTTATCTAACAGAAATACATAAATAATGTTGCAAATACAGTTAAATTAAATCGTAGCTCTTAAGAATAACCGTATAACAAAATAAATCAAATGATGACGCAAAATAAATGAGACACGTCTGGTGTTTCAGATAGCCAATTTTTAACATACGGCAAGAATTGCTTAGAACAAATGTGACGTCTAATGTGTTCTGGTAGCACATTAAAAAACATCGGAGCGGTAACAACAATGTAGCGGCGGACGTGCTCATTACTAAATCTGGGAATACTATAAAGAAGACGATGATTAGCGCGAATGTTATATCGAGCATCACTTCTTATTACATGCTGACCGCTACGCTTAAAAGATACTCGTAAAACCTTATAAATATACAAATGCCTTAACGGTAGAATATTGGTTGCCTTGAATAAAGGCCAAGATGATTCCAATCTATTTCTCCTCAAGATTGTGCGCAAAATCATTTTTTGCTGAACGTACAATGGTTTGGACGTAGTTGGATAACACCCACCCCAGCAAGACAAACCATATTCCAATTTGGCCATAACCAAAGCATGAAACGTAATTTTCAACACCGAAACCGGACATAAATTACGGAGGAGGTAAAAAATACGTGAGGCAGATGCCATGTAACATTTTAACTTGGACACATGCGTTTTCCAACTAAGGTTAGTGTCCAAATGTATGCCAAGAAACTTAAAAGAGCTGACTAGCTCAATGTTCAAACAATCCATATGACAACTAACAGAAGTACATTTAGAAGCACTATGGTATGTTAATGGGGAAGCAGTGGGAACGGCTTTTTCACTTAGTAACAGGAAATGCTTATCAAACCATTTATGTAAGACCTCCAGATCAGAATTAGCCAAAGAAATAACGTCGTTGGCAGATTCCGCAGAATAAGTTAGAGCTAAATCATCAGCATATCCAGTACTGTGACCATTTAAATTAAGTTTAAAAATAGAATTCGTATAAATTAGAAACAGTAGAGGACCAAGCACTGATCCTTGCGGCACCCCCACGTTCACGGCCCTAGGATCACTAAAAGTATCATTAACTCTAACCCTCACAGTTCTATCATCTAGGTAAGAAGCAAACCACCTGTTAGAGACACCTCTAGACCCAACATCAAACAGAATAGATAATAAAAGTTCATGATCCACCATATCAAATGCCTTAGAAGCATCAATAAACAACCCAGCACAGATCTTACTGTTGTTTAGCCCATTATGAATAAAATCTAAGAAGTCCAACATAGCTGATTCAGTACTCATATCTTTGCGAAACCCGTGCTGATGAACGCTTAGTGTTTGAAACTGATCAAGGAAAATAGTTACTCTGTTTTTAACAGCTTTCTCCAGTACTTTGTGAATGGCTGGCTGTAGTGCAATGGGTCTATAGTTACCCATAATACAATGGTCACCACTTTTGAAAACAGGAAGAACAGTAGCGTACTTAAGCCTCACAGGCACCAATCCCTGCTCAAAAGAAAGATTAAAAACATGAGCAAGAATAGGGCTGATAACTCTAGAACTGGCTTTCAAAATGTTATTGCTAATACCTTCACTATCGAACGACTCTTTCGGCTCCAACGAATCAATAATATCTAAAATCTCACCATTAGAAACCGGAGTCAAAAAGAATGTTTCCGAACAGTAATCATACGGAAGGTCATGGTTTAACAGCATATGTAAAATAACAGTTGAATGCATTTTAAATATCTACTTCATTAGTAAGCAGAGTGCCGCTATCAGATAAAATATTTCCAATAGAAGATACTTTAGGCTTTTTTGTTAAAATTTCATTTACAAGGCTCCAATTTTTTTTAATGTTACCTCCATTAATTGAGAAACGATTCATGTAATACCGTTCTTTCTCACTCTTTTTTTTTTGATTCGACTGGCCAGATTAAGTGAGATCCATGGCTGTAAAAGCCTGATATTTTTGACCCGAGAATAAAAATAACACTGCTTCAAAATGTTAGTAAAAATGCAATAAAATGTATCAAGAGCTAGAGACGTATCAACTAGATTCAGAACAGGAGTCCAGTCAGCCTGCTCGACGAGTTCATTTAACAATACCATATTAACTATTTTTTTCCGACCACAATAAAAATTAGTACGGGCTGTCAAAACTGTATTAAATTTGAATAATATCTCAATGAAGTGATGATCAGAAATCTTAAGGTCGATTGCAGATGACTTGAGGCATGAAAGATCATTTGATCGAAGACGAGCAAAGAAGTGATCAATGCAAGTGGATGATGATGCTGTCACTCGAGTAGGCACATTAATCAACGGTTCAAGACCAAAAGAAGACATAAGAAACATATAATCTGCGCAATGTGGTGGAAAATTAAGGATATCAATATTAATGTCACCGGCAATAAAGAGATTCCTCGATTTAATATTGCTAATAAAATTCGAAATTTCATGCAGAAATACATTAACTGGAGTGTCGTGTAATCTATAAATACATAAAATTACAAAAATTTCACCAGATATGTTCCAATCCACCCTTACAATATCAGCCGAAGATAAATTAAATGCAAACAGTGAACAGCATAAATGGGATTCATAATAAACATTCACACCACCAGCTCTGTATACGTCATTACATGCACCAAACAGCGTGTACCCGTTAATATTATATAGAGGTAATTCATTGGTATTGACCCAAATTTCACTCAAAAAATTGAATGATGGTTTCTTGCTATATGCATTGATATTGGCTATTAAAACGTCAAAATTTTTCCGAAGGCTACGAATGTTCTGATGAACGATCAAAAAATCAGTGTTCATAATACCAGAATTCATATAAAATTAACATTACAAATATAGCTAAAAGATAACCGATTAGTGTTAGAATTAACAATATTACACTCGTACTCATGAGTACGCAACTGTACAAAAAACTATACAAATCAAAATTACTTAAAAAAATATACAATAATACACTAATAAAAATTATAAGATTGATAATAAACTGAAATAATTTAAATAAAATAAAATTCAAAATAAAAAGAGTAAGCATAAAACTAAGATCAAGTAGACCCAAAATATGGAAGTGTAATATGACCCCTAGACTAGAATGCCAAAGTAACATTGGGTGGTTGTAATACAAACTATAAAAAAAACTAAATAAAATGTATATAATGCCAAATAAAAAGAATTTAAAAATAAAAACAAAATTACAACCAAATGACTAATATGGCATTCCAGATAGAATAAAAATAATGAAATAGATATTAAATAGCACCTAAAGATAAAGATAAGTAAGATATATATACCAATATACAAAGCTGGAACAAAATGATTCATCTCACAGGAATACTGCTTTAATTGCAAGTGATAATTGCTATACAGATTCCACGATAATATTTTATTCAAGTGCAGTATTCTCCAATGGATGATCGGTGCGGTTGAGCCGAAAAATATCATTGAATGAACGTATACGCAGAACATCAGATCCCGAAGATTTTCGAAGTAATATATATACCCGGATTTACACCATAAATACTTAAAATTATATTTAGATTTTATAATCTTAGCTTCACGGTACAACTTCGATTGAAATGGTGTTAAGTAGTGCATTATGTAAATACGTTGTTCTGGATGATTTTGCGGCAAAATTACATCCAAATCCTTTGTGGACAGAGCTTTCTTTCTGAGCATATGTTCTAAAATCCTATTTTTTAAATCAACTGAGCTTAACTTGACATTAAAAAATCTCTTAAAAATGGCTTTAATGGGTTGCCATTTTTAGACACATTTATTTCTTTGTGGGTCGGGTCAACTGATACTAGATCCTCAGCTTGAATTTCCACTCCAACTTTTTTTATAGTATTGCTGATCAAATCTTTAACGTCACCGTGCTTCAAAGGTAATCCACTGATAATAATTCGGCTAGCATTTTCCAATTGCTTTGGATAATCACAGTCAGCCTCCAAAAGATGAAATTTAGTAGTATGCTTTAACAACTGGTCTTCAAGTATGTGAATTCTGGATTTAATGGCTGCGTTTTCCGACATTAGAGATGTTACAACAGCATTCAATGCTTCCAACGCCGAAAGTTTTTTTTCCATAAGTTTAAGCTGGATCATTATATCCGATAAACTAAGCCCGCTGTGAGTAGGCTCCGAATAATCGTCGTCTTCGACGATGCTAGATTGGTTCGAAGTAGATCGACAATCTTCACATAACCAATTAGCAGATCGGTTTTTAATTCCTTGTAGGAGCTCATCGGAAATGCGGGCACACTTGATGTGAAAAAGTTTGTAACAAGTACCCCCACAATTAATACCAGGAAATCGCTCCTATATTGGAGGAGCACAAATTACAAGTAGCTGCCATTACTATCAATAAACAGTTCAACAAATCTTTAACAGTAAGTCTATTTTATACCACAAACAGTTCGGCAAATTTTACTGGTTGATGTAATTTATTAATATTTGATAATTTAATAAATTAAAACTTTATTCACAACAATTTATTGATTATAGTACAAAACTGTCAATACAACCACTAAATACAATAATTAGGCGGAGCACAGAATGAAGCCTTACTGTACTTTCACAAACATAAACAGATCGATAAATTAAACAATTATTTTATTGGTATAGGGCTCTTTATTTTTATTTTTATTTATTAGTACTTGAGCTTTCAATCCCACTTCGGGATCATTTTCAAAAGCATAATGAAAAATTATTTCCAAAATAGGTTCCTTTTATATAAAAATTTTTTACATAAAACAATCAAACATTTGTTACAAAAACCAATTTTTCATGGAAACGCACAGCCTAGACAATTTTTCGAAAAATAATTTTCTTTTCCTGCTAAAGCGTTTTTCATGTAGAAAGGTTGTACAATTGAATAAAAATAAAATGAGGTGAGACAAAAAACTTATATAAATAAATCATACGAGTTGCCAATATAAGCATAATCTTCTACAATGTTAATCGAATTTTTACTTGATTTAATATGTAACATTTCCAAAATCGATCTTTTCCTAAAATTGGTTTGTTTATCGAGAATTTTGACGTTATCTAAATTGATTAAATGATTGGAATTTTTCAGATGCCGTGTAAGTGCACTAATATTTGAATTTAGATCTTTGTTGGTGTCATATCGGTGTTGATAAATTCTTTTTTCCAAAAATTGTTTTGTCTGTCCAGTATACGTGGCGTTGCAACTACAACGGACTTGGTAAACCACATTTGATTGTTTTCTTAAAGGTACCTTGTCTTTAATTTTGGAAAAAATATTTCCATTTAGGCTTGTAGCTGCACATCCCACAATTTTGAAATTATAATTCTTGAACAAACGTTTTATTTTCTCATAAAGATTTTTTATATAAGGAATAGCCAAAAAGTTTGTAATTTCATTTTGTGGTCTAGATATAGTATTTCTGTGAAAATTTCTTGTTTTCCAAATTACCTTTTTTATTAATTTTTCGGGATATTGGTTGAGCACTAAAGTGTCTTTTAGAATTTTTAAATTTTGTTTGTGAAATTTTGTATCGGAAAGCTTTATAATTTTTTGGGTTAAAATTTGTATAGTGTTAATTTTGTAAGTGGTGGGAAGCCAAGAATGAAAATTTATATATCGGCCTGACCAGGTATCTTTATGATACCAATCACAAGAAATTTTGCCATTTGGTTCGTGAATTAATAAAATGTCCAAAAATGCAATTTTGTTATCTACTTCTTTTTCTAAAGTGAATTTGATTCTATTATTTGCCGAGTTAAACGCTTCTAAAAAATAATCGATTTTATTTATCGGTACCGCAGTAATTATGTCGTCCACATATCTAAAGTAGAATAACGGTTGAAAGTCCAAAGAGTTTAATACTGAGATTTCTAAATTTTCCATTACTAAATTTGCTAATATGGGACTTATGGGAGAACCCATAGGTGAGCCAAAAGTTTGTTTATAAATTTTGCTATCAAACGAAAATTCTGAATTGTTCAACACAATGTCTAAAGCAGTAAAAAATTGAATTTTTGTTAATTTAGATTTAGAATTTTGCTTTATACTTCTCCAATTTTGACTAATAATATTTCGTACAATTTGGCTATCAACATTCGTAAACAAGGATTTTACATCCAAAGAGATTAACATGGAATTTGGTGGGATGGTAACGTTATTAATTTTGTTTTTGAAATCTTCAGAATTTAGAATGAATGAATTTGTTTTTCCCAAACTTGGTTTAATAATATTTCCTAAAAATGATGATAACGAGTATGTTGGGCTATTTATCGAACTTATAATTGGTCTGTATGGTACATTGGGTTTGTGAATTTTTGGTAACCCATATAATTTTGGAATCACTGCTGTGTAATTTGTAAGTTTTTTCTTTGTAGCCAAATCTATGTTGCCAAATTCCTCCCATTCCTTTACTACTGAGTTAATTTTTGTCTGTATCGGTGTAGAACTGTCTTTAAAAATTTGTACGTACGTCGAGGTGTCGTTGAGTAAGTCATACATTTTTTCAATGTAGTCCGTCCGTAATGTCAAAACCGTTATGTTCCCTTTGTCTGCTTTTGTCACTAAAATGTCTGGATTGTCTCTCAAAAACGTCTTCGTTTGTTTTACGTATGTCATAATCCTTTTTTCTTTTGGTGTCAAATTTTGAATGTTTGTGCTGTTTTTGTAATTTGTCAAAATATTTATAAAAT
The DNA here is from genome assembly GCA_963556165.1 of Tipula helvola. Lineage (NCBI taxonomy): Eukaryota > Metazoa > Arthropoda > Insecta > Diptera > Tipulidae > Tipula > Tipula helvola. Next base: position 32,533,067 of record OY744481.1, read on the forward strand.
TGTTCCGAATGTGAGTACGATCGTTGTCTTCTAAATTAAAAATGGCACTTTCAACGTCTGAAATAATTTTGAAAAAAGGCACCGCAGTACCAATGGTAGGTGGGCAAAATGTATTTCCTAAACTTAAAATTAATTTTACATGCGTTTGTAGGTCGATGTTGGAAATGTTGACTAGCCATTTATCACTAGTACAAAATAAACCATTCGTTAACTCATTTAAATTGTCTCGTATAATTTTATCAAATTTTGTTGTTTGTCTCACCTTTTGATTATGACATACGTAAAACAAACGAAGACGTTTTTGAGAGACAATCCAGACATTTTAGTGACAAAAGCAGACAAAGGGAACATAACGGTTTTGACATTACGGACGGACTACATTGAAAAAATGTATGACTTACTCAACGACACCTCGACGTACGTACAAATTTTTAAAGACAGTTCTACACCGATACAGACAAAAATTAACTCAGTAGTAAAGGAATGGGAGGAATTTGGCAACATAGATTTGGCTACAAAGAAAAAACTTACAAATTACACAGCAGTGATTCCAAAATTATATGGGTTACCAAAAATTCACAAACCCAATGTACCATACAGACCAATTATAAGTTCGATAAATAGCCCAACATACTCGTTATCATCATTTTTAGGAAATATTATTAAACCAAGTTTGGGAAAAACAAATTCATTCATTCTAAATTCTGAAGATTTCAAAAACAAAATTAATAACGTTACCATCCCACCAAATTCCATGTTAATCTCTTTGGATGTAAAATCCTTGTTTACGAATGTTGATAGCCAAATTGTACGAAATATTATTAGTCAAAATTGGAGAAGTATAAAGCAAAATTCTAAATCTAAATTAACAAAAATACAATTTTTTACTGCTTTAGACATTGTGTTGAACAATTCAGAATTTTCGTTTGATAGCAAAATTTATAAACAAACTTTTGGCTCACCTATGGGTTCTCCCATAAGTCCCATATTAGCAAATTTAGTAATGGAAAATTTAGAAATCTCAGTATTAAACTCTTTGGACTTTCAACCGTTATTCTACTTTAGATATGTGGACGACATAATTACTGCGGTACCGATAAATAAAATCGATTATTTTTTAGAAGCGTTTAACTCGGCAAATAATAGAATCAAATTCACTTTAGAAAAAGAAGTAGATAACAAAATTGCATTTTTGGACATTTTATTAATTCACGAACCAAATGGCAAAATTTCTTGTGATTGGTATCATAAAGATACCTGGTCAGGCCGATATATAAATTTTCATTCTTGGCTTCCCACCACTTACAAAATTAACACTATACAAATTTTAACCCAAAAAATTATAAAGCTTTCCGATACAAAATTTCACAAACAAAATTTAAAAATTCTAAAAGACACTTTAGTGCTCAACCAATATCCCGAAAAATTAATAAAAAAGGTAATTTGGAAAACAAGAAATTTTCACAGAAATACTATATCTAGACCACAAAATGAAATTACAAACTTTTTGGCTATTCCTTATATAAAAAATCTTTATGAGAAAATAAAAAGTTTTGTTCAAGAATTATAATTTCAAAATTGTGGGATGTGCAGCTACAAGCCTAAATGGAAATATTTTTTCCAAAATTAAAGACAAGGTACCTTTAAGAAAACAATCAAATGTGGTTTACCAAGTCCGTTGTAGTTGCAACGCCACGTATACTGGACAGACAAAACAATTTTTGGAAAAAAGAATTTATCAACACCGATATGACACCAACAAAGATCTAAATTCAAATATTAGTGCACTTACACGGCATCTGAAAAATTCCAATCATTTAATCAATTTAGATAACGTCAAAATTCTCGATAAACAAACCAATTTTAGGAAAAGATCGATTTTGGAAATGTTACATATTAAATCAAGTAAAAATTCGATTAACATTGTAGAAGATTATGCTTATATTGGCAACTCGTATGATTTATTTATATAAGTTTTTTGTCTCACCTCATTTTATTTTTATTCAATTGTACAACCTTTCTACATGAAAAACGCTTTAGCCAGGAAAAGAAAATTATTTTTCGAAAAATTGTCTAGGCTGTGCGTTTCCATGAAAATTTGGTTTTTGTAACAAATGTTTGATTGTTTTATGTAAAAATTTTTTATATAAAAGGAACCTATTTTGGAAATAATTTTTCATTATGCTTTTGAAAATGATCCCGAAGTGGGATTGAAAGCTCAAGTACTAATAAATAAAAATAAAAATAAAGAGCCCTATACCAATAAAATAATTGTTTAAATTAAAAGATTTGGCTCAATATAAATAAAAATAATTAATAGATCGATAAATCTTCACTGTTAGACTTTTTACACAAACAATCCGCTTGCACCAAATTATTACTGGTTTTGTAACGTTTCGGTTATTAAATAAATTGATAAATTATGTATTATTTTCACGAACTACAACTAAATGGATATCAAGAATTGGTTCGATAATGTTTTTAAGGAATTACAGTCATACGGCTACGACTCCATTATCCAACTATAGAATTTACAATGGCGACGAAACCAATTAATATTTATTGTATACGAAAACAGGAAGGGTGTTAGCACCAAAAGGAACAGAACACGTTTTTGAAATTGACAAAGGACAGAAAATCTGACCGTAATGTTTACTTTTGCTGCTTCGGTAGAAATAAGACCTCCAATGATTGTCTACCCGTATAAAAGAATTCCGGCGAATGTTGGTTAACTAATTCCGTAAGCCTGGGAGTTCGCTTTATCAGAGTCGCTCATGATTATCGGAACTATGTGCGCATTTGAACATTGTTCAAGTATGCCTTTATCCAAATGCGACAAGGATTTTACAACCGGTGGATGCAGCAGCGCTAAGTCTTTGAAAGACGGTTGGTAAAAAGCAATCCTAGAATTTAGGACAAACAATCCGGATGCCGACGATACTAAAGCTCGCGTAGCACCTATTCTTCAGAAAGCAGTTACCACCCACTTGTTCCTACAATAATCAAAAACGGATTTAAGGCTTGAGGTTTAACCCCTTCAATTAAAATGCCATCGATTTTTCTCGATGTGTAAAAATGACGTAGCCAAACTGACAATTAAAACACAATCAATTTTCAAGGAATTTAACGACACACACATTGAAAATATTTTTTCTTTTATTCTGGCTCAATTTTGACCATTCCTGAAAAATGACAAAAATCTGAAAACTTTTGTGAGTAATGTCAATAGAAATGGCTTATAGAAAAATACATATAGTGATATGTCCATTTCGCAAAATCTAGAGTTGTATTCCGTTAAATGAATGAAATGAAGTAATATCTTCATATGTAAGTGTGTCGTTTATTTCGGGCTTAATTTGGACCATTCCAGAACAATGACAAAAATCAAAAACATTTTGTGAGTACTGGTAATAGGTACGACTTACAGAAAAATATAGTGGGATCAATGTCCAACTCGTAAGATCTGGAGTTGTATTCCGCTAAATTAATGAATTGAAGTAATATCTTTATAATATGTAACTGCGAGTCGTTTAATTCGGGGTCATTTTTGACCGCATTCCAGAACAATGACAAAAAACTGAAAAATTTTATGAGTACTGGCAATTGATAGGGCTTACAGAAAACTATAGTGGGATCGATGTTCACTTCGCAAAATCTGGAGTTGTGTTCCATTAAGATAATAAAATGAAGTAATACTTTACTTGCCGCCCCGGTGGCACAGTTGTTAGCATGCTTGCTTTAAGCTCCGGAGGTCCCGGGTTCGATTCCCGGCGGGTGATGAAAAAATCACGGCTGGTTTAATGTAAGGATCAATGAACTAATCACTCATTATCTGTTGTAAAACTGATTACGAAACTTCAAAAAATGAAGCGGCCAAATCCCTCCATGGGATGTAGCGCCAGCGAGAAAAAAAAAAAAAATACTTTAGTGGGTCGCATATTTCGAGAGTAATTTGGGTCATTGCAGACCTATGACAAAATTCTGGAAAAATTCGTAATTCGTTTCAGTACTGATATTTGATGGGATTAACAGAAAACTATGGTATATAAATGCCACCTCATAAAATCTGGATTTGTTTGCAAATTATTTACGAAAGATAATGAATTTTTCAAGCAACGATAGTTTTAGATTATAAATTAAATCATACTCGTAATTGAGGGAAAGTTGGTTTTTTTATTTTCGTTTTAATAAAATTAAATTTTTTTTACTAAATAGGGATCATTGTGATTGGGTTTAATTTTAATTTTAATATTTATTAAAATTCATTTCGCCTAAATGTTTGCGTGGTCTTAATTATTATTTAAATACAATCAATACATTCAAATTTTTTTCATTTAGGAATGATTTAAGAAATGTTTCACAGCCTTCCTCTTTGTCCAATTGCAAATTCCAAAGTTACGGTGCACACTTTTGGGAGACAATAGGTGTACTTTACTAGTTTTTTAGTGCCCGTTACTGTAAAATGGACCTGGCTGTGAATTATGATCAAAAACAGATTTATTTGTTATAACCAAATCCTAAAGGAGTCAGAATATTAGTTTCTTAGTAATGAGAACAGTAAGCTGTGCCCCTTCTTAAGGGTGATTGCTATTGTGGGTTTTACACTATGCTTTAGTTTTCCTTCCTGTTGATTATTTTAATTTATTCTACTATTTTTATTTACTACCAGAAATTATTACCACTTGATTTGGCTTACAAAATAAAAATCACATCTGAATTAAAAACCAACAGAAAAAAAAATCAATCGACCAACAAATCAAGCTGTATCGTACGTACTATGCCGATAAATGCGATGAAACCCGTCTAATACGAGATCAGCATAGATTGTTCCAAGGATCGGACACCGTCAAAAAATTATTTTCACGAATTAACTACATATCAAAAAACAAGACTGATAGTGATCATATCAACACATGTCCATGCGATAATAAACTTACGGTAAAAACAAATAAACAATCATTATATAGCTTCTTGTGTCAAAAATGAATCAAAAATCCCTGGGACCACATAAGCAGACTCATACCATTCTACCTAGATTACCATCTAAACCCGTACCAATTTAAACCGAAAATTCCGAAATAATTTACTACACTGTTAGCTTCTTGAAGAAAATAACCTAAAATAAATAATAAAGTTAATCAATGAAATACATACACTTAAATTTATACTTATCTTATAAATACAATAGTTGCTATAGCTTGGAATTTATCTGAAATAGAAATTATTAATTAAGCATTTATTAAATTAATTAAAATTGAAAATGTTAAAATTGCTTACCCAAATATTTATGTTATTATTAAATTTTTATTGTTCTTATGTCAGTTTAAAATTATTATTTTAGCAAAACGATCAGTTTTGCTCAGATTTTAGGTATATTACTTAACTAAGTAACATTTAATTTCAAAGTGTCGTCATTTAGATGTCGCAATGTTCATCAAATTTATATAATACATATAGATTTATAGCAACACAGATGTCTCAGTGGTAGATTTAAATACCTTCTTTATTGAATTTTTGTTTAGTCATAATCAATTGATAAAAAATTGTATAACTGTCCGGTTGTAAACATAATAAGAGAAAATAAAATTATTAATTTTCAATATATTCAGCAAAATATATTTTACGTACATTTTATTGTTTCCTGAAAAATTTAAATTTCGAATTTATTAAGAGAAACATATTACTTGGGATAAAAGCAAGGGAAAATCAACTCGCCTATTGCCGCAGCAATTCATACAAGGAAACCTTTGCCCCAACATACACTATAAATGAAATCATCACTCTTAACAAGAGCAGTACTTTAACAAAAGACTATTTATTAGACAAAATCATCAACAATTCCAGCCTAGTAGATCCTTTCAACAAACCACTCAGATTCCAGTCTCAAGAATTATTCAATATTGAGGAACAAAATCTTAACATCTTCGACTATTACACAGTCCACAATGAAACTGCGATAATAATTATCCGACCTAAATCCTAATGAACCTGTAACGACGAGGATTTCCACCAGATAGCTTCATCAAACCTATCGGCTATCTAAATATCAATAATCATTCAGGTTACAATTTGCTCTACAAACATTAATATATACCAGTAGGTCTACTGTGTATTCCGATCTGAAAGTAAAACCGATTTGAAAGTTCATTTTGACTATGAAATAAATTTGATTTTCTTTTCTTTCTCTATACAAAATTTCTGAATTCGGGAAAAATTACTTTCAGATCGGAATACATAGTAGACCTACTGATCAAATAGATTTTTCATTAACCCCAAGTTAGTTTAAATCAAACCTTTATGTGTTTGTTATAATAGAACCTGTTACTATCAAAACATAGCTTAACACTACAATTAGTCCCTAATAGTTAATTGGTCAGATGGCTCCTTAAGCTGAAAAAATTCGATCATTCTCTGTTCATACATTCTCTGTCAATTGAAACCAGAATCCACAGCAACTCCAACTTCACAAATAATTGAAATAAACACTGTCTAGTCTAGCCAGTTAAACAATGATACGCTTGTTTCCATAAGACAGCTCACAATACCTGTCACATCAAATTTTGTTACTCATTTTAATTAATAATTCGATTGTCGATTGAATTTAACTCATCGAAACACCCCATAGGGTTAGATTTATTTGATTTTTTCTTATGGTAGCCATATTACTCAGCGGTTGTTTTTTTTTTTTTTTTTGTTTTACTATTATTTAACACAAGTATGATATCGATAAGCACAATTTACTATTTAATTCGTATTTCAGACATTTAATATGAATATCAGAATTTTATTGTATTTGTCATTTGCCATATTTAGTAGAAAAAACCGACGAGCTTGTATCCAAGATACGACCTACTAACGTAGGACTACGTAGAATTCCGGAAACTTTATTTGTACAGTTTAAGTGAAACCAAAATTTAGAAATTACAAATAAAAAAAACGTTAACTGCCTAATGCTGCCATCTTTATGCATTATGCTGTATCAGCCTAAACGTTGATTATATCCGTTGTACTTAATTTTATTTATTTTATATATTTATTGTTTATATAATACTAAATACTGCCGTTTATATTTCTCAATTCGTTGTGCCAAGATCACCAAACCAACCATTTATATTTTACAAACATTTTCCTTACTTTGGGCAGGCATTTTCTTAAATTTGAAGAGTCCTTCCCCAATATCACAATTGGTCACGACAATATAAATCTTCTACTCTCATGCCGCCAAATCACAGACTCACAAATAATCTCACAAGGGAACCTTTTGTATCACATTCAAAAAATTATAAAAACTATTCTAAGTTGTAGTACTCTGTGAGAAAATAACGAAATCATTTTTTTATCGGCAAACAAGCAATATTTAGGCGTTAGAACCACTGCCTACAAAATAGAGATGCAACCCTTATAATCTAATTTACTATGGATTAGTTGTACTTTTTATGGGGCATAATTACCAATTTGCTTTATCAAAAAAAGTGAAGTAGAAGTCGAGATACATCGAAAAAAGTGTTTTTTAAGGTTAAATTAATGGATGGTTTTAACACCTAAAAAGGGATTGGTTGCCGATTGTATACGCTCTTACGTATTTTATCTCCTCACACAGTACACACCACTGAATCGACAACTACTTTTACTATACACTTTTAACAATACTTATTCTCTTATAAAATAAAACAACCGATCTGGTTTGTAGCTAAACTTCAATTGAATTCTTTCCCGAGTAACCACATGTCACAAAAAAGCGACAAAAATTTCACATAAAATGGTGATTGGTGGAAAAAAATGTGACAAAAAATTGTCACAATATGGATGAAAAATGGTGGATGGGGTTGACGCCGATTGTCACGCGTAAACGAACATTTGGTAAATCAAATTTGCCGGTTTTTGGTGGAATATTTTTGAAATATTTGTTGAAAATTTAGTTACAAATTCGACAGTTTTTTTATGAAAAAAGTGTCACCTAATTATCAACAATTTTGTGGATATTTGTTGGTTTATTGATGCAATTATGCGTAAAAATAGTTTTTATGACCCTACTTAAATAATTTTGTAAAAAATACTCCATTGTATGGTTTATTTGATATTTTTATTGTTATTTATTTTTTAAAAAAACTACCAAAAATGTAGAAATATCTAAATCCCCCGTACTTTAACCCGAGCCGAGAGTCCATACAAAATGTATCCTCTAAAAAAATGAAAACTTTCCATGAGTTTTCTATGTGGTAGTTTGGTATCGTGCAGAGAAACTAGCACAAACAAAAAGTTCGGTCTACTCATCAGGTACTCAGGTAGTTACGACCAAACACAAACTACAAAAATAAAATTCCAACTTCATACATTAAGTATGAGGCAAGAACGTAGTGACTTAGCGAATTACATATAAATTCACCAAATCAAAAATGATCAAAATCTTTTTTTTTTTTTGGGGGAGTAAAATGAACATATATTTTGTCACAATTGTCAACTTTTGTTGTGGCAAAAAGGAACTTACATTTTGTGACAAATTGGTGATTAAAATTTTTTTTGTTGGGTGGTAAAATAAACATTCATTTTGTCACAAAATACCCGCATAAATAAGTTCCAAATTGTCAACTTATTTTGTGACAAAAAGGAACTTACATTTTGTGACAAATTGGTGACTAAAATTTTTTTTTTTTGTTGGAAAAATCAACATACATTTTGTCACAAAATACCCGCATAAATATGTTCCAAATTGTCAACTTTTTTTGGTGACAAAAAGGAACTTACATTTTGTGACAAATTGGTGATTAAAATTTTTTTTTTTTGGGCGGTAAAATCAACATACATTTTGTCACAAAATACCCGCATAAATATGTTCCAAATTGTCAACTTATTTTGTGACAAAAAGAACTTACATTTTGTGACAAATTGGTGACTAAAATTTTTTTTTTTTGGTTGGAAACATCAACATACATTTTGTCACAAAATACCCGCATAAATATGTTCCAAATTGTGAACTTTTTTTGTGACAAAAAGGAACTTACATTTTGTGACAAATTGGTCTAAAATTTTGTGATCACCATTTTTGGTTACTCGGGTTATTTCTATTTTCTATTACCTCTTTTGTTATGTATTTATTAGGTGCGTTTCTTTACGCGATGTTTTCCTTTTCATTACATTTTACAGTGTATTAATTCGGTATACATCCTATATTTTCGTTAACAATAATAAAATATAAATTCAAATATGATACAAAATGCTTTTACGTTAATATTCGTTACGGTGGCCGTAACATCCTGGCGCCCACCGGAAATGGAGTAGTTGAGGTTACAAAAAAATGCCCTAAGTTGAGTTTTTAGTTCATTACGATGGCCGTAACACCGATAAAAAAAGGTTTCGATAATGTCTCACAGAGCACTACTAATAGTTTTTATAGTTTTTTGAATTTTACAGTTTAAAAGGTTCCCTTAGATTAGTTAGAACTGACACGTGTTTTCATCTTCGCCTTTAACACTTAGATCCAGTTATTCATCTCTAGTATACTGTTGAAAATCCTTAAGAATTTAAGTTACTTCGTCTAGAAAGATCCACAATGTTCAAAATTTCTTTTCTGAAAAATTGTGCCCTTTCACAATATTATGTGAGCAACGTCAGAATTGACCGGTATGATTCTTCACTCAGTGCTTCACATCACTGTGAACCATTCGAGAATACAAAATAATAAAATACAAATAATAGAAAATCAGAATTAACGTTAATCTTTTTTCACCGAATCCCATCTCCTCATCACATACTATTTCATTTTATATATCTCCCAGCGCATTTCTCTAAAATTTGCTCCACCTTAATTGCGTCCCATAATGTTTTGCTGTTAAGGTTTATGTACGATCTTATACCAATAAAATTTATTACTCAGAAATAATACCTTTAAATACGAGTTTAATAAAGCATTTCATAAATAATGTATCGATCAATAAATCGTTGAAATTTCAATCATTAAAATGTCAACAAAGTCAATAAAACGTCACAGAATTATGTGACAACTGTAGCAGTGGTATAAACGCGACATATTATATAGTTCAGCTAGCTAAAATAGCACCACTAATTTAGCGTTGCTACGTAGTTAGCTGAGCTATATAGCTACGGTATAAACATTGCTATATTACTAGAAATGCCAAATTGTTATTTTCTGTTTATTGTTTATATTCATAGATCGAAAGAAATTGGAAATAGGCAGTCATAAGTATTAAAATTCGGGATACATTTTTATTTTTAAGTAATATATTTATAATTATTGTTTAATTATTGTGTGTGCCAAGTTTACAATAACAAATTAAAATTGAGAAAAAAGACAATTTTTATTTTTTGACATTTGTAGCAACTTGAGGTATAAACATGAGCTAAATAATTTTGACAATTCTAGCAGCGCTAATTTAACTGTGGTATAAACGCAGCAAATGTCACAGAAATGGGAATGTCACTCTATTATTAAAAGCTTACTAGATAAATTTATTTTGAAATATTGACGATTCAAATGACGTAATAAATCAAATTAGTTTCCGGTCACTTGGAAACTTTGAAGTCCTATAACTCGTAAACCTAAACATTTTTCGGCCTAATCTTTGCGACTATACATTTTTCTAGGATTGCATAGGTTATACAGCATATAAATTCAAAAAATGTACGCAATATTTTACATAATGAAAATAAAAAAATTTTCAACTTTTTTATTTTTATTTTATAGTTTTAAATCAATATGGCGTTCGGCATGTTTGATCAAGTTCACTACTATTTAATTAAAATTGAAATTAAAATGCATATTATAATTTGTTGTTTAAATTTTTTTACAATCTACCAATTTTTATTTAACTTGGTTTGACTTTTACAGTTTTTAAAACATTACATTTATATTTATCACGGGACATTGCTTTAACCAAATAAATTTCGTAAATACGTCAATTCCGTGACGCGCGTCATCACATTGAAATTTTGGTTTACCCCCATATATAATGAAAACAAAGACGTAGTCCTACGTAAAAAAAAACACATTCATGATCAGATATTTCACAACATACAATTTTATGTCAGTTGATTTATTAGATTATTTTCTTTTCGTTCATTGATAAATAAAGAACAATTTAACTTAATTATGTAGTTTATTAAATAACTAATGATAATTATGTAGAGTATTAAATATTAAATGATATTAAATCATTATATTATTTAGGGACTATCATATTTTTATCTTAATATTTTAATACAATTTTGTTTCCGACAAGCACGTGCATTTTACCAAAGCAAACTTGATTGTACAAGCCATAATCTAAAAAACGAAGCTTTTTTAAGGGAATTAGAAACGACGAAAAAATCAAAATTTCTATAGTAAAACACATAAAACATATGGGAAATCACTTTTTTTCTTAAGACATATTTATCAATGAAAACGTTACAAATTCTTAATTATGATTTCTGAAATATTTTCATAAATGTTTGATTTTCAACATATATAAATCTCGTTTAAGTAAATTGTTTTCATTTTCTTGTAATAATTGATTTATTTAAACCAAAATATAAAAAAAAGTTCATAACAACAGCGTTCTGGTTAAATTAAAATGAAAAGCTTACTACAAATCGTGTGCATTAAGTCAATATACATTACATAGATGGCAGTGATGGCAGTACACATTTTTTAAAAATCGTACCAAAAATTACCACCTGGGGAAATTTTAAGTTCAAAAATTGTAGGAAAAGCAAAACAAATTCTCAAAATATTAAGAACGTGTGATAATTTTGTGATTAAACAATTTTTTTTCGTATTTTTCTGTATAAATCTGAGACATCCAACGTACACTAGTAAAACTATAGATAAATGTAGCAAGTATTATTTTAATTCGTCAGAGCCAACTTTGATGTATTTTTCAAAATGAAAGTTCGAAAAATATATTTTAGAAATAATTTAATTTTAATATTTCTGCAATTAATATTTACTTAATATCAATAAATCCTTCATGTATATTGCTACTAAAGGTATGTACAACACTTTTGTATAAAAATTTTGTAACATTTTTGCTTTTTTCAATGAAAAACTTGAAGCTAAAAAACACCATTTTTACTATGAATTCCTATGGAAATTAGTGAAAAGTTATACCACTAAAAAAGCTTCTAAAAAATACGTCATAATGATTATGGCTCTATACTCTAGAAGGCTCTGATTTTACACGCCAGCCATTTTTTATTATCACAAAATAGAAATTGCAATTGCAAAAAATCCGATGACCTAAATCAGACCTTTCACATTATGTGAAAATATACAACTTATGTACCTACATGTAATCTTTCGCAGTGTTCTTTGGATTTCTCAGTCAACATAATTTGCAGTAATATTTGTCTTTATGTTTTTATCGTTTTAAGGCATAAAACCAAATTAAATTTTACCAACAATAAAACTTACGTTTTCAACTCAGTGCGCACATACTAAAGTACATATGTAAATAAAAATTAATTAAAATTGCAGCGAAAATAAATTACAAGCAGAAGAAAAGAATAACAAATTGTTTAAGCGAAAACTTTTATTTTCATTTTGTACGAATTTAAATTTACAAAAATAATAAAACTACAATTTTAAAGTTTGTTTTTAAAAACGAAAAAAGTAAATGTTAAAACTACTTTTTTTTAAAATAAAAGTTAAATATAATAATAAACGACATTATGAAGACACAAAACTTTTTATCATACATGGAATATTATTTAAAGCAAGAGGAACTACATACACATACATACATACGAGATAAGAAAAGAAAATGTTGTAATGTAATTTGTAACATATGAAAATTTAATTACAAAATAACAAAAAAAAAGTTAGATTTGTTCACTATAAATATACTGAATACATACATAGAACATTTTAAATATAATATTCACAAAATGAATATAATTGTGAATATGCATTTAACAGACAAATTTTCTAAAAAAATAAAAAATATAACTTCTCTATGTACTATAGCTATACTTGTATTTTCATTGCACAAATTGCTCATATTTTTCGAGTCACACAACAAAAAAAATGTGATAATAATTCATGAATGTATGTACATGAATTTATTTTCCATTTACATGACAACAAACAACAACAACACCAAAAAAAAAAAAAAAAAATGTTGAGCTTTTTAAATAAAAATTGTGCTTACTCGTACTTTTATATTGTGTAACATTATAAATACGAATTTAATTAGTCACTTTGTGATTTTTTTTATTTTATTTTGGGTGCGCCCCTAATGCAGATATTTCAACACGCGATTGTCAATTTTTGTTACAGTAAAAATAAAAATAAAGATGTTACGGTTTGATATTGATAACATCAAAGAGGTTCAATTATAAATTTTCGTATAAAAAAAATCGACACACAATTTGCATACATTAAATTCACCAAACCTATACAGAAACACGCAAACATAATAAATGGGAAACATAAAATAAACATATCGGGAAATTTATTGTTGCATATGTACATAATTTTGAACTTTAAGTCTATTTTCAGTTTTGAACTTTACCAATTTAACTTTTTTGTTTTGTTTCTTGATTACTATAGAACAGCGGCGGTGTAATAAAATAAATTGGAGTTAAGTTTATTTTGTTTATTGAGCGACACATTACAAATCTATGTGCGCGAGTCTCGTTGAAAATATGTCGCTAACTTCTACGATTGAGATATTATTACTACTATTGTTATGCTTATTGGTATAACCATAGTGTATTGTGTATAGTTTTTGCCTTATTTTAAATAATAGAATTATAAATAAATATGCGGTGGCGAAGGATAAAAATAACATGGTGTAACATTAACATATTATACAGATAGTATTATGTATATGTATATAGTTGAGTCGGAAGAAGATATGAATATGGAAATTGTTAATACTCGTTGTTATTTACAGATTTTTCATCTCGAATAAAATTTTAACCAAGTCTTGTTGTTAATTTGCGAAAAAGCTCACAAAGTATATAAAACAGAAATAAAACGAGGATAATATTTATGTGTATAGTGGCACAATGTAGTTTCACTTTAGATGCGGGTGGGCTTAACTATTATGGCATGAAGTCATAAGTTTTGCGGATCGGTAATTTAGTACTATTGTAGGAGTAAATCGTGATTTTACAATATAATAAACTTTATAAATTATAAAAATAATTGCAAAGAAATGCTTCGCACCTGATTAATCATTTGAAAGGTTTTAAAGTTGTAAAAACAATTTTGGCGGTTGGGGACGGAGGGGCGAGATTTCATTTAATCATCATCATGTTCCAGTGCCGTCGCCCGAAGAATTAGCCATACCAAATGTAGCTTGACGTTGTTGTGGTAGTTATTGCGTCTCTTATTCCTTGGCTAATCGCCCACATCTTAGAACAAATGTCGACAAAATAAAGAACAAAAACTTCATTCCTTACAATAAAGGGACATTAAATTGACAACAACAACGGTATTTTGATTTTATTAATAAAAAATTTGATTTCTAAATAATTTATTTTGTTAATACTAAGCAACGTATTTCCGAGCGACCAACAAACAAAAATGTTTCTGATTTTAAGATAAAGCTTTTGTCGAAAGCTTTATAAATTTGAACTGCATATTTAGCAGCACCAAAAATTCCAATATACTGATGAAAGTGGAAAAATGCATAACCGCCTATTCTAGTGGATTAAATAAATTAAAATTAAATTGACAACAAAAATATTTAAAAACTATTGACAACAACAACAATATTTTAAACTCATTTAAAAAATTTGGTTTCTCTATAATTTATTGGACCAATTTGGTAAGTAATCAAGTAACGTATACAAACCAGTGACAACTTCAAATATTTCTAATTATAAAGTAGAACTTTCACGAAAGCTTCTGAAAATTCGAATTGACTATTTACAGCTAAAAAATTTTGATATACCAATGATTGTGAACTAATGCGTTTCCATCAAATCTTGTAGATTAAATATCGAAATAATAAATTGAAAGCAACATTATTTCAAAAATATGGACAACTGCTGTAGCAGGCAAACGGAATTTAAAAAAAAAGTTATAATTTTCACAACACTTATATATTAATTATCCACTTTATAAATCACTTTTCACCCACAAAAAAAATATTTTTAAATTAAATTGTTTGTTTTTATTTTAAATTCATTAATAATAAAATATATAATAAAAAGGTTGACGAAAGAAATTTATTTTGTCTAATTGTATCTTGTATGTATATAATTTCAAAGTTTTGTGATACAAAAACAAAATGGCTTAATTTTAATAAATTTAAATATTGCTGGTTTTACCAGCAACCAAAGTTGATGTTACCCGTTCAGATGACTCGAAAACAAGAGAAAGAGTTTTGGTTTCTTGACGCACAAGAAAATTAATTTCCAGTCTGTGACGCGCGATAATTAAAATAATGTCAATAATATTATTGAGCAAATCTTGATCGATACAGTGGGAACACGAATATCAATATTCTGTTCAATAATGCAGATTTATCATAATTATTTGGTTTTGACAGGTACATTTACAATAATAATAACATTGCAGAGTGCAATGACACATTTTTCATGTAAGTTTCTAAATTTTAATTATATAAATTAACAAAGTGTTAATTTTTTTTAGGCGAAAACATAACTGCCCCCCCCCCCCTCCGCCCCAAAAAAAATAATAAATTAAATGATGTCAACTACTGCGATTAAAAGCAAATGAACAATGCTATGTATGCTTTGGTGGTACTAAATTTCTCCCTTCCTTGCTGATCTCTTAAGTATAAAGGACGCGCATGGTCGACACCAGTATTTAGGAATGGTCGTCCAGTTCTAACGCGTTCTTTCGGTAGGTCAGCCATCAGCCGCTGTTCTTAATTTTTCATCTCATGAAACACAAGATGCATTTTTGCACGTACCATCTTGTGACTTTACGATATCCAATTACCGAAAACCTTTCACGGATAATCTGGCAAGTAATGCTGGTCCTTGATAGAAGTTTTTCTCGATAATATTTTGCTATTAAAAAGCTTCGTATAATTACCTATGGTTTTGTGGCGAAATAATTGGGTGCTTCCTATCGAAACTGCGCAACTTGTATTGGAAATTCTCCCTCCTACTCACTTATTATTTTGTCATAAGAAATGGCGTTAATGACATGATAGCTTGCTTCCTTGTTTAATCTCACCATGCCATGTTATGTGTTGCATATCGTCTGAAAATGCTTATGCTTATACCCATTTGATGCAACAGTTTCAGCTAATATGAATTCATCAATTTTAGTCGAATCTTGTTCTTCTCCAAACAGCCGTCTCGTTTTTAAAGAAAATCTGAAAATATAACTTAGTATTCTATGAATTTTGTTTAATGAAGAAAATTTCGAGAAAAGTTTTTGACAAGTATGATCAAACGGTGTTAACGGTGACCTGGTAACTTTTGATCAACTACTTTCGAACTTCGAGTTCATCAGTTTAGCGTTAAAGTTTTGGGCCAGTATTTGCTATTTTGAGCAAGCCACTTAGGTCCATTCCACCAATGCTTGTTTGTAACAAGGGACTGTGGCGTCAGTCATCTTGATGCTGAATCGGCTGGGTTTTGTTTTGATGGTACGTACATCCATGTATCTCTCAAAATTCGTTCTAAAATGTAAATGACCCACAAAGCTGTTCCATTTTCTTGGTATATCCGATAACCAAGTTAGCTCAATTTGTGAATCGGTTCATGTGTATATTGAGTTTACCCTCCAACATAATTGAGTCTTGAATAAATCTTAGTAAACGGCAAAGTGTACAGCAGCACATAGCTCGAGACGTAGTAAGGCAAATTTGTCTATCTGATGCGACTTTTGTTTTTGCGGCTAATATATTGACAAATATGTTTTCTTCATTGTCTTGAACACGTAAATATACTGCTGCGCCATTGGCAAGCTCTGACGCGTCTGAAACCCATTAAGTTGTATGTTCATGTGTTGATGCCTATGTACGTCTAAATCGGAAATGTCATTATTTTGTATGTCTAGTATGTTCTCATTTTGCACCATTTTTCATTATATCAGCTGGCAGTTCATCATCCAGTTAAGCTTACGCAGGCCAGGTGCGGTTGAATAGAATTTTAATTATTACTGTGCTGAGTGACAGCCAACCAAGAAGTTTGAAAATTCGGGATGTTTCCGATAATAAAGCCCTTTTTGAAAAGTTTTCGTTATCTTCCATCGTGGCTCTAATATAAAATGTTCATCTTGTGGATTACATAACAGACAAAGGGTATTCCATACATCAGATATTTGTAAGTACTTGATAAAGTTTGATGATTGGACATCCATTTTCGTAATTTAAATCCGTCGTTTTTTAGAAGTGGTGTGATGATTTCGTCAATATAGAAATTGGGGTTTAAACCGATTAGCAACATCTGTGTAGCCAATTTATGTAATGTGTGGCAAGCCAAAAAAGGAGCGTTAGAAATTCCGTTTGTCACTGTAGTTAGACGGAATTGCTGAATGTGATAGCTAGGTGAATCACACCATACGATAAGGCAATATATTTTTTCCATGTTCGCTGCAATGGCAATTTTGTGTATGCTATGATTCCAGCAATATCGTGATTAGGTCATCTTGAATTTTTGGTCCAGTTAAAAGTATATCGTTTAGAGAATGGCCAGCTGTTCATGAATTGCTTATACTCGGTTTGTAATTGAGGATGATTAATGAACTTCCTTGCTAGTGCGAGATACCTTCTATTTGTCTGACTATTAGAGGAATCCAACTCTGCTGGTTGCACCTTAATGGAAGTCTTCTACATATCTTCATCTTCAGCTGTTATAGTGTCCTGACGATAATGTTCTCCACATTCATCTTCATCCGATTTCTGCATTGAACTAATATTAAACACCTTAATTTAACAAATCCGCTGAATTAAATAATTTTCGTTTCGGTTGTACGAGGCTTCGGTTGTTGTGCGGAATTTTATTTATTTGTGTTCGCATTGATAATTTGACCACCAAGTATCCAACCAAAAATAGTTGATTGAGCAAATAAATGATCTACAACTGTGATTTTCTTTGGTAGTAAAATTTCAACAAATATATTATTGCCTAGTATAACGTCAATGATTCCTGGAATGTTTTAC
>OY744481.1:32551355-32683325 GCA_963556165.1 Tipula helvola
GCCCTCTACCCATATATACTATTCCAAAATCATCTTGAATGTGAAATACTACAATGAACAGTAGGGCATCCAATTCCGAAATTCGGAATTCCGGTATTCCGGAATACCAGCCCATATTTTAGTTTCAATTATTCCGGAATCGAAAACATTAATTCCAGAATTATCAAACTTCTATTTCTCACACTATAATTTAAGTAATTTCAACTTAATTTTGTATAATTATATTTTTTGTACTATAAAATAGTGAAACTTCACTAAAGTGACCACTCAAGAGTCAAAGAAATGTTGATCACTTTATGGGGTTTAAAGAAATAATTGTCCTATAATTTGAAAATTAAATGTCTTGTCTGACAGAAAATATTCTTCAATTGTAACAAATTATTTTGTAACAAATGTAATAGATAATATTCCAGGCACTAACAAAAAGTGGTCAATTCAAAATTGGTCACTTTTAAAAGTTATTTGTTGTATTCGGCAACTATAGGCATTATTGTACTTCGGTGCGTTGATATTATCAACAATTGTGCGCAATTTGTTGCCCTCTTTATGGATTTTTGGAAGCATGTACAGTACAGTCTAGGAACAGTTGGATTTGCTACTGATAATTTATATTTTGGTACTCCAAAAATCTCGTTTACTATTTGAACTAGTAGTGCATTGCACATCAGCTTGAAATTAGCAATCATTTATGTTTTCCGTCATTCGTCTGTGTTACCCGTTCTTATCCAAGGCATCTAAAGCATTTCTTGTTTCAGCTTTCATATGATGCGCGTTCTTTTGTTTTGTCCTGTTTTCCCTTTTTATATGCTCGAACTGGTATTTTAAAGCCATTCTGCATTGACAATGGTGTTTTCAATGTTTGTTGTTGGTAGTTTTATAGTGAAGTTTAGGCCTCTATTCAATATGTAACTGTATAGTTCTTGCTCTGAAAATGATTCTGATGAAATATTTCTCACATAATCATCCACAAATTGAACCAAAGGGCGTTTACATGGTTTTTGGTTAATATTAGGGGATTTAATTTTGGGATTAAGAATTCCGGTAAAAACTAATTCCGGAATCAATGAATTTCTATTTCTTACACTAATTTAAGTAAGTTCAACTTAATTTTAGGTAATTATAGTCCTTTATATACTGTGCAACTTTTCTAAAGTGGCCAATCAAGGGATCTAGAAATATTGGTCACTTTATGGAGATTGTCAGTTTAAAGGAATAAAACAAGGTAATAATTAAAAAATTCAAAGTCAGGCTAAAAAGAAAAATGTTGTTCAATTTTTGCAAATTTCAATGATGTTGTAACAAAAAAATTTTCCAGAATATTTAAGAATAGACAAAAAGTTATAAATTTAGGGAGCTTATCATAATAGAGAGGTGGCCACATTGAAAGTTTTACTGTATTTTTTTCTGATTATTATTTATTTTATAAGCAAACTTAACGTTTTACTGTGATTTTTGAATTCATTCTCCAATACATGTAACTACCAAATATGCAACCGATCATTACGATCATTTTAATTGTGTTTAACATGTAGAAGTATATTAGTATTAAAATAGAGACGGGCCTATATAGTATTCTTACTAATGTTATTTTGAAGTTAATAATTTCCGAAAGAATTGTAAGTTAATTTAATCCAGTTTCGAACTGATGAGCTTATGATTATGAAAAAATCAATCCTTCTCATCAGTCCGCGGCGACTGGACTGATTATACCACAATGTTTCATTCTATATATACAGAATGTACTGTGCAGGTTGTATTAGCGAATTATATTACAACCAAATTCAATTACAATTATTTCTTCGTCACATTCACACAGCTCTATTTTTTTGTGTAATCAAATTAAATTAGTAGTAAGTATTTTTTTCTGCGTTCACCAAGATATGACACCTAATAAACGGATTACGAAACAATAAATGCTCGTTATTGAAAATTGCCTTATGCGCTTTTACCTATTTCATGTGATCCATCCCTAAAATACACCCGTCAATATGTTATGTTGTTTCTTAGTTTTCAAAAGGTACTTAATACATGAGAACTAAGCAGCCCTGATTACGAACAATGTATTTATTTGGTTGATTCCTAACCGAACTTAAATAAACAAATTCATAAAATTTCTCTTTGGTACAATTGCAGTTATAAATTTGATGGGAGAAATTCAAGCTCCAACGGCGAAGATATAACTGTTGCATTCAATAATATTAGACCTTAGTTCATAATTATCAATGTGAGAATGTTGCTTCAATAAAAATTATATGATTTGGTAACTTTTTCATAAACGGAAAGAATAAACATACCGCTAGTGATAATGAAAAAGTGTATATACAGGGTGTTTGGTACATGGACCGACACAATTTTTTGGGGATTGGTTGGGTCATTAGCCAGTTTTCACCCATACGACCCTACGTCCTAAGTGACACGGTAACTGAGATATGAATTTTTTTCGTGTTTTATTTAAATTACCTGAAATCTCGCCTTTAAATCGTCATATTTTTTTTGTTTGTGATTGTAATAGCACGAAATAACTTTTATTGCATTCTGCAATGTATTTTTAGTCTAAATAAATCATTATTTAGTACAAATGGCTTCAAGAAAATAAATTATATGAGCTTCGAAAGTCTTGAAAATGTGTAAATGTTTGAAAAATCTCAACTTCTAAATTCAATATAACAAAAAATAAACATTATTTTGAATATAGGATTATTTTAAAAGTTGTCTAGTTTATACCCTTTCCAACGGTATGCTACATGTTGGAGAAATTATTTATAGTATGGTCAAAATAAGAGATAGAAAGAAGTTGTAGGGTCAAAAAAATTTTTTTTATCTTTATTATGTTTTTATTAAATATGAGTTATAATATTTGTTCGAATTGTTCTCCTCTACTCCGTATGCATGCACGACACCTTTTCCTTATTTCAAATGTTGTTGTGCGAAGTCGCATTTCTCTTTTCATTATTTCAAATGCAGCTGTAATTCGCTCCATTAAAATTTCTCGTGAGAGCACTTCTGTTGCATAAACCAATTCCTTTGCACGTCACCAGACGTAAAAATCGAGGGGTGTCAGGTCTGGGGATCGTGCGGGCCAAGAAATAGGCCCCAATCTACCAATCCATGAGTTCGGAAAAGAATTGTCTAAGTACTCACGTACCATTCGATGATCGTGTGCCGAACAGCCATCATTTGGAAAGACGATCGGCACACCTTCTTCCAAAATTGATAATAAAAGTTCGGGTAAATCGTTTTGCAAAAGTTAGGAACCGTAGGAACCTATTTATTACATTTATTCTTTTGTTTTATTTAAATCTTATTTTTGTTAAATATTTTGTTCTTCTTGTTTAGTCTGTTTTAAACTGTTATCAGAATTGTTTTTGTTGCGTTTGTCTTCGCTGTTGTGGTTACAATACCTAATTTTAGGAACGAAGAGACCTGACACCCCTCGATTTTTACGGCTGGGGACGTGCAAAAGAATTGGTTTATGCAACAGAGGTGCTCTCACGAGAAATTTTAATGGAGCGAATTACAGCTGCATTTGAAATAATGAAAAGAGAAATGCGACTTCGCACAACAACATTTGAAATAAGGAAAAGGTGTCGTGCATGCATACGGAGTAGAGGAGAACAATTCGAACAAATATTATAACTCATATTTAATAAAAACATAATAAAGATAAAAAGAATTTTTTTGACCCTACAACTTCTATCTCTTATTTTGACCATACTATAAATAATTTCTCCAACATGTAGCATACCGTTGGTAAGGGTATAAACTAGACAACTTTTTAAAATAATCCTATATTCAAAATAATGTTTATTTTTTGTTATATTGAATTTAGAAGTTGAAATTTTTGAAACATTTACACATTTTCAAGACTTTCGAAGCTCATATAATTTATTTTCTTGAAGCCATTTGTACCAAATATTGATTTATTTAGACTAAAAATACATTGCAGAATGCAATAAAAGTTATTTCGTGCTATTACAATCACAAACAAAAAAAAATATGACGATTTAAAGGCGAGATTTCAGGTAATTTAAATAAAACACGAAAAAAATTCATATCTCAGTTACCGTGTCACTTAGGACGTAGGGTCGTATGGGTGAAAACTGGCTAATGACCCAACCAATCCCCCAAAAAATTGTGTCGGTCCATGTACCAAACACCCTGTATACAAAATTCCTTAAAATCGTTTTATTGACTTTTCGTTAACAAATTTAGTGTTTGCTAATCTTTTTTTATTAAATTTGTGACAGAAAAACCTTTAAAAGTGAAAAGATATAATTTTGCAAGCTCATTTTGGCGTTTCTACTAGGTAAATTCCCTCGTTTTTTAGGCTTCCTAAAAAATATCAAAAACGTAGATATACACTTTTGCACTGTCAATAACATCTTAGATCGCTTTTTTTTCGGTTGAGAAGGACTTTAATTTTTGGACGATGGAGACGTTCTTCGAAACTCGGTACACTCACCGTCAATCAGTATCGAGTCTGAAAGATGTATTTAGCAGCAGGATATCTCGCCACCAAATTTTAGCCTAAATGATACAGGCCTCGATTCGTTCCCAATCATTTAATTATACAAATTTCTAATATTTTAAATGAAATAAAAGAAAAATAATCCTTATTTCAATGTAGAGGTTTTACGAATACTTTAAAAATGTAAATTGCACGTTTAGCATCAGAATCTTGATTGGCTGATTAATGTAAAGAAGAATGCATAGCCGCTTATTCCTATAGAATTATTTTATTTTATTCTAACAAAGACAAATTTATTCATCATAATCAGTAAAATATTGATTTCCATAATTATAATTGTAAGTAAATTTGTGGATACCAGGAAGTGTCGTGATAATCCTGACTGTAAATTTAACCAACCGTGTAGTGAGACTAGTCTGGAATTTTGTTGTGCCAAGTGATAATTTAATTAAATCTTAACGGCTTTACCGATTACACGCAGTTCCGCAAAATTTTCCGGGGTATTTCAATCGGAAAACCCTACCATGAAAGACATTCTTGCCGTCAATAAAGCCATTTTATGTAAAATTAATGCTTCGAAAACCTTACTTTCTAAAAAATTTGACACGCTCAATGATACCGTTTGCTCACTTGGTAAAGAATTATCGGGTGTTAAAAAAAATATCGACCAATTGGATGTAAAAATTGAAACGTGTAATTCTCAAATCAAGTTATATTAGAAAACGAAGTGCCAGTTTTAAAGCAACAACAGCTCCAAAATGATATTGTCATAAGTAGATTTCCATCATTGGATTACAAAGTTGATGATGTGATTGACAAACTCAAACAGTTACTTTATTTCGATAGCAATAATATCGTCCAATCTTACAAAAACAAATTAATGTTAAATATCGATTGAATACGGGAAACAAAACTTTTATGCAACAAATTAACAAACAAATTTTCAATGAAAGGATGACAACAACAAATGTGAAACTAATAAAAGCATTAAATCATCTAAAGAGAGAGAACATACCCGAGTAACCAAAAATGGTGATCACAAAATTTTAGATCAATTTGTCACAAAAAAAATTTGACAATTTGTAACATATTTATGCGGGTATTTTGTGACAAAATGTACGTTGAATTTGCCACCCAAAAAAAAAAGATTTTAGTCACCAATTTGTCACAAAATGTAAGTACGTTTTTGCCACAAAAAAAGTTGACAATTTGGAACATATATATGCGGGTATTTTGTGACAAAATATATGTTCATTTTACTCCCTAAAAAAAAAAAGATTTTGATCATTTTTGATTTGGTGAATTTATAATTCGCTAAGTCACTACGTTCTTGCCTCATACTTAATGTATGAAGTTGGAATTTTATTTTTGTAGTTTGTGTTTGGTCGTAGCTACCTGAGTACCTGATGAGTGATGAGTAGACTGAAGGTTTTGTTTGTGCGAGCTTATCTGTGCGAAACCAAACTACCACATAGAAAACTCATGGAAAGTTTTCATTTTTTTAGAGTCGATACATTTTGTATTGAGTCTCGGCTCGGGTTAAAGTACGGGGGGATTTAGATATTTCTACATTTTTGGAAGATATTTTTTTTTAATTAAATAACAATAAAAATATCAAATAAACCATACAATGGAGTATTTTTTACAAAATTATTTAAGTAGGATCAAAAAAAAATTCTTACGCGTAATTGCATCAATAAACCAACAAATATCCACAAAATTGTTGATAATTAAGTGATATTATAAAAAAATTATCGAATTTGTGGTTATAATTTCAACAAATAGTTCATAATTAGTTCCACAGTTAAACCACCAATTATTCAGAAAATATCGAGAAATATTTGACTTTATTACCATAAAAACATTGTCGAATTAGTGACTAAATTTTCAACAAATATTTGAAAAATATTCCATCAAAAACAGCCAAATTTGATTTACAAAATGCTCGTTTACGCGTGACAATCGGCGTGAACCCAATCAACCCTTTTTCATCCATATTGTGACAACTTTTTGTCACATTTTTTTCCACCAATCACCAATTTATGTGAAATTACTTCGGTCTAAAAAGACCAAAGTATTGAAATCCTGTCAAAAATGACGAAAAATTTGGTTGGTCCAAAACCACTTTTCTCGACGTTTTGAAAGTCCCTGAGTCTGAAAATGCAAAAAAAAAAAAATGTCCGTCCGTCTGTCTGGACGTCTGGATGTCTGGATGTCTGGATGTCTGGACCCATGGTATCTCGAGAACGGCTTGTCCGATTTGAATTTTTTTTTCGCCAATCTGTTTCTATGGTCAAGGCGGAGATTTGAAAAGCTTTTGGAGACTGTACGTCAAGGGGGGTACCTGCCATACGAATTGACCCAAAATACCTGCTTTTACAAATATTTGCGATTTTTTATATGTATATGCTTATTTGATTGTTGGATTGGGCATTGAATTGGAATTTGATTTGAAGGTTAAATTAGGGGTCAAATAGCGCGTTGAGTTGAAGTTGAGTTGGAGTTGAGTTGGGGTTGGATTTGGATGTAGTGAATAGTTAACACATTTTTTATATGATGGAACTTCCCTATTTATCAACCGATTATTATGAAATTTGACATGTGTGTTGGAAATGGGATTCTAAAACGAGTCTTGGATGAAGTTCTAGAATATGGCCAAGAATGATGGAACTTGACTATTTCTCATCACATGTGCGTTGAAAATGGGATTCTGAAACTGTTTTGGATGAAGTTCTGCAATATGGCCAAGTATGATGGAACTTGTCTATTTCTCAACCGATTATTATGAAATTTGATATGTGTATTAGAAATCGGATTCTTAAATGAGTTTTGGATAAAGTTCTGGAATATGGCCAAACAGGATGGAACTTGCCCATTTCTCAACCGATTACGATGAAATTCGACATTTGTATTGGAAAAGGGATTCTAAAATGTTTTTTGGATGAAGTTCTGGGATTTTAAAATGATCTCTGGATGAAGTTCTGGAATATGGCCAAGTATGATGGAACTTGTCTATTTCTCAACCGATTATTATGAAATTTAGTATGTGTGTTAGAAATGGGATTCTAAAATGAGTTTTGGACGAAGTTCTGGAATATGGCCAAGTAGGATGGAACTTGCCCATTTCTCCACCGATTACGTTGAAATTCGACATTTGTATTGGAAATGGGATTCTATGTTTTTTGGATGAAGTTTTGGGATTTTAAAACGATTTCTGGATAAAGTTCTGGAATATGGCCAAGTATGATGAAACTTGTCTATTTCTCAACCGATTGTTATGAAATTTAATTTGTGTTTTAGAAATGGGATTCTAAAATGAGTTTTGGATGAAGTTCTGGGATTTTAAAACGATTTCTGGTTGAAGTTCTGAAATATGGCCAAGTATGATGGAATTTATCTATTTCTCAACCGATTATTATGAAATTTGATTTGTGTGTTAGAAATGGGATTCTAAAATAAGTTTTGGATGAGTTTCTAGAATATGGCCAAGTATGATGGAACTTGCCCAATGCTCAACCAATTATGATGAAATTCGACATGTGTATTGGAAATGGGAATCTAAAATGAGTTTTGGATGAAGTTCTGGAATATGGCCAAGTATGATGGAACTCGCCTATTTCTCAAAGGGTTATTATGAAATTTGACATGCGTGCTAGAAATGACGATTCTAAAATGAGTTTTGTATCAAGTTCTAGAATATGGCCAAGTATGATGGAACTTGCTCATTTCTCAACCGATTATAATGAAATTCGACATGTGTTGGAAATGGGGTTCTAAAATGATTTTTGGACGAAGTTCAGAAATATGGCCAATTATGATGGAACTTGGCTATTTCTTAACCGATTATAATGAAATTTGATATGTGTATGGAAATGGGAATATTTGATATGTGTGGAATATTGCCAAGTAGGATGGAACTTGGCTATGCCTTAACCGCGGGTATCATTAAATTAGCCATGTGTGTTGGAAATGGGATTCTAAAATGAGTTTTTGGATAAATTTCTGGAATATGGTCAGTTAAACGGTTAGAAGTATCAGTATAATTTGTTATACTACTTTCGGTATAAAGTTCTAGAATACGATTTTTGGTTTTAAATTGGATGGCTGTACTCATGTTACTGAAGCTTTTGACCTGTTTGGCTGTTGTTGTATAAGTAAATATATGTTGGTTAAAATAGAAATCAATAATGTCAAAACTGTCACACCAACTTTATGATATTATTGAAGATACCAAAGACCGAAGTTCTGATCCCCTCGTGAGGTTTCAGCCCTTTATATTTTTTGTCCCTTTTTGTGACACGTGGCTACTCGGGGTATTATAGGGAAACACACCAATATCATTGAAATATTTGTTGAAACTATTTACAATTTCTTTTTGATTTGTCATCTATTTACCATCCACAATTAAATTGATTGGTTCTTCAAATTTCGCATTACGATTTTGCAAGACTTCGTTAATTAATGACCACATTTTCTTAGGAGGTCGCAAAATATCTTCTAATTCTTTGGTATACTAATACTTTTTTAATTTAACCACCATATTATAAGACTGATTTTTAAGATTCTCAAACTTGGCTTTAAAGTAAAAGTTATCAGGATATTTTTTTTAAGTTTTTGAAATTTTGTACGACATTTAATGATTTGCTTAAGTTCATTTGTAAACCCAGGCTTTTTGTATGTATGCAAATTTAATACACGTTCTCCTTTCGTAGTGTTCTTATAAACTACACTTATTAATGCTAGGTAGAAATTTAGAAATGATGTGTTAATAACGTCTAAAGTGTTCAGGTAATTATCAATGTTTTGCTGGTTACGAAGTGTTAACTGTGTGTTGACCCGCATCCGCTTGATAGGAGCTGCACAATGGCCACATGGTTATATGGAAAGATTTATAATTTTCCAAGTTTATGAAATCGGTCTAATAATTGTAAACAAAAATTTCTGTTAGTATTAAAACATCTAATTTTTGATTTAACGTAAACAGAAATTGCTCAAAGTATTCCATTTTGTTTACTAATCTATTGATGTTTATGTACAATAAGGTAATACCTGAAATTATATTTAATTTACTGTTAATACTAAATTCATATAATATTTATCTTGTTCATTCAAAATATCACGAAAACATGACGCTAAGCGTTATACAGTTAACTTGGTATTGTTATCATTTGATTTGATTGCTATTGAACGATCACCTTCTTTGATGCGTACGAAAATTTTACCAGACATACGCAATTACCCGAGTAGCCACGTGTCACAAAAAAGGGACAAAAATTTCACATAAATTGGTGATTGGTGGAAAAAAATGTGACAAAAAGTTGTCACAATATGGATGAAAAATGGTTGATGGGGTTGACGCCGATTATCACGCGTAAACGAACATTTTGTAAATCAAATTTGGCGGTTTTTGGTGGAATATTTTTGAAATATTTGTTGAAAATTTAGTCACTAATTCGACAATGTTTTTATGGTAATAAAGTCAAATATTTCTCGATATTTTCTGAATAATTGGTGGTTTAACTGTGGAACTAATTATGAACTATTTGTTGAAATTATAACCACAAATTCGATAATTTTTTTATAATATCACTTAATTATCAACAATTTTGTGGATATTTGTTGGTTTATTGATGCAATTACGCGTAAGAATTTTTTTTGACCCTACTTAAATAATTTTGTAAAAAATACTCCATTGTATGATTTATTTGATATTTTTATTGTTATTTAATTAAAAAAAAAGATCTTCCAAAAAAGTAGAAATATCTAAATCCCCCCGTACTTTAACCCGAGCCGAGACTCAATACAAAATGTATCGACTCTAAAAAAATGAAAACTTTCCATGAGTTTTCTATGTGGTAGTTTGGTTTCGTACAGATAAGCTCGCACAAACAAAAACTTCGGTCTACTCATCACTCATCAGGTACTCAGGTAGCTACGACCAAACACAAACTACAAAAATAAAATTCCAACTTCATACATTAAGTATGAGGCAACAACGTAGTGACTTAGCGAATTATAAATTCACCAAATCAAAAATGATCAAAATCTTTTTTTTTTTAGGGAGTAAAATGAACATATATCTTGTCACAAAATACCCGCATATATATGTTCCAAATTGTCAACTTTTTTTGTGGCAAAAAGGTACTTACATTTTGTGACAAATTGGTCTAAAATTTTGTGATCACCATTTTTGGTTACTCGGGACTAGTCCTAATATTTTAGTGAATCGTAATGTAAACAGTATACTAAGCAACTTCGAAATTACGGACTACGAAGAAGTAGTTAATTCAATCATATCTTGCTTAGATTCTTCCAGCTCCATGGGTTGGGATTCTATATCGGGAAAACTTATTAAGAAATTAAATTTTAAAATAACACCAATTTTATGTACTGGTATAAATGAAATAATCTTTACTAACAAGTTGCCAAATGAGTTGAAAATTGCTCGTATTACACCAATATTTAAATGAGGATCTAAGCAGGACATTAATAATTATAGACCGATATTCGTTCCTTCAACATTTTTCAAAATTTTTGAAAAAATTATCCATAAAAGATTCCAACTTTATTTAGATAATAATCAATTAATTAATTCTAACCAATTCGGGTTTCAAAGAAACAGCAGTACGCTAGCTGCTGTTTTAAATTTATCAGAAAATATTTACAATAACCTTGAAGCTAGAAAATGTACGCCTTGCATTTTTATTGACTTAGCCAAAGCATTTGACTGTATAGATCGTAATATTTTATTAATGAAATTAAGTAATCTCGGCATAGTTGATCAATGATGTTTTCTTGCTCAATTTATCTGGCAAACTTCAACATTTTCCGGATGATGCGGTAATTATATATGATGCCTCGTGTATAGAAGACCTACAATTACAGATAAAACCCGATTTAAAGATCTTAAATAGTTTTTTTCTCGCTAATAAACTTCGCCTTAATAAATCCAAAACTAAATTCATAATTTTCTCTCTAAAGAAAAAACTGTTTGACGATTTTAGGGAAATTTCTCTGGATTCGGATAAAATCTCTTAAGTAGATAATATTTGTTACCTAGGACTGAATCTTTGTTATAACTTAAACTGGTCGACTCACATAAACTCCATTAAGCAAAAGCTTGCGCCATACGTAGCTGTCTTTCGACGTATTGGGAAATATATTTCAAACTAAGTTACATTAAACTGCTACTTTCATTTGTCCAGTCTCGTCTACTTTATTTGATTCAAAATTGGGGATCCGCAGGTAGTACAAAGATAAAGGAGTTACAAATATACCAGAGCCAAGCTTAAAGGCTATCAAGAATATTGACATGAGAACACAAACCATTTTCCTTTATTCCAATCGACTCTTACCAATATCACAGACGGTAGAATATGAATTCATTCTGGTGGTTTATAAACTTAAGTATAATATGATCCAAAATAATAATGTTATAATTACAAATTTTGATGTAACTGAACGCGCTATCAGATTTGCAGCTCATTTTCTTTTACCACAATATTTTTATAAAATATCTTAAAGTAGGTTTTTCTATCAGCATAATGATTTATATGCAAAATGTTGCTTCTTCATAATTCATTTGCTTCATTTAGTTAATATAATTAATGTATTAACGAGCCAGGGACCGATACATATAATTCCGATTTAAAGGTAGAGCTTTACGAAAGCTTTATAAATATGAATTTCGTATTTAGCAGCAGCAAAATGTTGATCTTCTGATGAATGTGAAATTGAGTGCCACCTATTCTTGTAGATTAAATAAATAGAAATTAAATTGACAACAAAGAGTGATTATTAATTATGAATAATGACAACATCAACAACGATATTTTGATTTTATTTGAAAAATTTGGTTTCTCCATTACTTATTTGATTTACACTCGATAACAATTAACGTATTTACGACCCAGCCACAAATACAAATAATTCCAACTATAATGCAGAGCTTTTGCAAAGCTTTAGAAATTTGAAATGCATATTTGACTTAAGAAAAATTGAAGCACTGATAAATGTGAAAAAAATTAATTACCACCTAACTATTGTAGATTAAATAAAAGTTAATTACATTGACAACAACAACATTTTAAAAATCTTGTCAAAAACAACGTTATTTTATTTTAATTAAAACTCTTGGTTTCTCTATAATTTATTTAAATTATAATTGAATTTTCTCATGAATCGAGGACTAATTCCGATATTTTTGAACGTTCTAATCAAATGTTACAAATATTATATATAGTTCGGGAGAAGCAAAATGATGCTTTTGGAAGTTGTATCAGCTGCTGAATAAATTTCGATGTTAGTTTTAAGCATCCATATTTTATGCAAAATAAATATTTATCTATAATATATGCGCACTTTGTAGCATTACACTAGTCTACTATAAATTTCTACAACAAAAACCGTAAATATTCCTTTCCACCACAAATAGTCCCGTGGAAATGGTTAAAACAAAACAAATAAAATCTTGCATAAAATACATAAATAATTTAAAAGGATAGATCAAAACATTATATTCGCAGAAATAAAATTAAACTAAATAACAAACAGTAAAAGCTTATCCAAATATATAAAACAGAATAATAAGCTTTTTGAATATTTTTGCATAGTTTTAATGTTCTCTATATACGTATAATAGAATTTTATTTGATTTAATATTTTTCTGAAGCGTTCATTGTTTTTTGCTTTCATGTTACTGGATTTCATGTCATATTTACATAACTAGATGATCATCATTTTAATAATGGTTTTGTAACCCCACACCATCCAACATAAAAAAAAAAAATAGGAAAATAGAGAATTATTGTTTTGTTGATAAAATTAACAAGAATTCTTTTAAATAGCTAACCTTTATTATGTTTATAGTCCCAATAGCTGTATTCTTTACAGACAAACAGCTTCAGTAACATATAAGAATGAAAGTAGAATAGCAAAAAAAAAAAAAAAATTGATACCAAAATTATAAAAGCTTGTCCGGAATTACAAATTAGATGAATAATCCATTCATTTGTTTTTATGTTTCTCTATTAAAAGCAAACAATGAAATTACCGCTTGTATCTTGCTGGAATGAGAATTTGAAATACAATATGGTGATGATATTCAGAAAATACAAGGGGAATATAACAAAAAAGACTTGAGTCGAGTAATACTACTTTAAACAAACATGATGATGCTGAATTGGATTGCATGGGAAAGTAGAGCTAAACTACAACTAATTTGAATTGCTAAATATATTGTAATATTGTCTTAATAATTATGTCCTTATTTATGCATTAGTTCTCCATAGTTTCGAGCATGCTGCTTAAAATTTATATTAAATTTCATTAATTGTTGATAAGAGGAAATAAGCAATTTCGAATGCAAGCAATGCTTCTTCGTAACACCCGCGTTCCATATCCAAAACTGTTTTTACGTTTAAAGTGCGTTTTTTTAGAACAAGGTAGGCATTTGTTGTAATTTGTTTTGTGTTCCTTTCTATTCATTTTTCGCATTACGTCACATTCTCTACCCGAAGGTCGGAGTTAAATGGTTCATGATAACAATATGTGTGTGCCACAAATAATTTATATGTACGCCGAAACATTTAGTCTCAAGCAGAAGTGGGAGTAGGAGGAACTCCCAGCAGTATAATCGACATTATTGCACATGAAAACTTTCATATTGGGATCGTTTTCGCCTACAATAAAATCCTGTTTATGTCATCTGCATCAATCGTACCATTGCATCTCGTTTGTAGCACCTCTCAAAAACGTTAAGTCGAAAACTGAAAAACTTTTACGTGTACGGATAAGTTAATCCCCTTACAAATACGATGAATTCTATAATAAAAAAACCACCCATTCACTAGATGTATAACAAATTATTCAGTTTACCTCTCAACCCATAATAACAAAAAAAAAAAACGTAAAAAGCTTAATTGCATACCTATCAATCTATAATGTAAATCAAACAGCAGGAAAATGCATTCCTGAAATATCTCTGTTTGTATTTTACAATTTTCCCATTCTCTTCCCATTCTTCTTCCCATTTTTTTATCTTTTGCTTTTTATTTAAAACCACTTCATTGTGATTTCGTTATTTTAATTCCTATCGTTGATTCAATATTTTTTCATTATACATTTTAATGCTTTACATTCAATATGATGATGGTAAAATCTTGTTTGAATTTTTATTGGCAACAACAAAAACACTGGCAACGGTAAGATAATCAACTAACAAAAAAAAAAATTATTCGAGGATAAGATTTTCACGAGATATGGGGTGGGGGGAATACATCACAGTCAAGTTGAAAATTAAAGCGACCTACAACAACATATTTCTTATATGTTATCAAATTTGAATTGAATTTGTTTTAAGACTTAAGGTAGCGAATGAATTTTTATGAAATTTACGAATTCAAAATATTTCATTTAAATAAACGGAAATTGTTGTTTTAATGTTTTACAAGTATATGATATAAACAGATTCGTTCATCGTATTCCTTATTTTATAACTAAATTAAAATGGAAATCATAAAAAAAAAAATTACAACAACAACGTACGTAACGTAGTAAACTTCCTTTTGATATTTTTTTAATTAAAATCTGAAAAGGAATACAGCAACAATCTCGCTGTTAGCCCGCCTTACTGCGATATTCAAAATATTTTAAGTCAAATCGGTACATTTTGTTGTTAATTTCTATATTAAGGGCGTTTTAATTAAATTCAATTAAAATAATTAATGTAAATTAATTGGGTCAAAAAATGTTGTTGTTGTATAATTAATTTAATGAGTATTGAAATGAAAATTGTTTTTGTTTTTTTATTACGGCTGTTATTAATGTTGTTTGTGTTGTTATTGGTGGGGAAAATATATTTAAGCGAACATTTTAATTGATGACAGAAATGTTGCTATACTTGCCGATGATTGTTGTATAGTAGTTGATTAAATCATTTATTTATTTTAATGTTGAGGTATATTATTTTCAATAAAATGTTGGGAATTATTAATTAAAAATATTATCGTGAATGCATGGATATTTGATACTACAGGGTTCATATTGTGAAAATCAAGTTCTTAAAATCCATTACCACTTCAGCGCAAGTGACATTTTCAGTTCTAACTCCATTGAATATTCTTTAAAAATTGTCCCTTCTTGAAGTAGTAGACTTCGCAATAGCTTTTAATGTTTCACCTTTATGGTGCATACATCAAAACTGTTGACAATAACACTTTTGGTTATTTTCAAAGTGCCTATTTTGGTAGAAAGCACTGTTTGTAAGTTAACGATTAAGAAGTATTTATTTTAATTTAATATGTCTAAACTTTTAGCTGGTTTATTTATTTTGAGGTACTCTCCGTAATTGAAAGTTTGGGCACGTATACATTTAAAGTGTCTAAAAAAAATGTTACTAAAACATTATTGCTATTTCATAGTTAACTACACCTTCGTTTAACACGCAAATGAATACTTTAACGATCCCTTCGTTAGTTTTCCTATTTCTAAAGAG
The DNA here is from genome assembly GCA_963556165.1 of Tipula helvola. Taxonomy (NCBI): domain Eukaryota; kingdom Metazoa; phylum Arthropoda; class Insecta; order Diptera; family Tipulidae; genus Tipula; species Tipula helvola. Next base: position 32,567,318 of record OY744481.1, read on the forward strand.
TGATTCCTTATGCATTGATATAAATCTGCAAAAGTAGCTTGAATTAAAATTACCCATGGAACCGACAACAGCATTTATTCCTTTATTGTCTCCCAATATCGCTGTTAATTCAAAATAATATATTCTATTAAAAATAAGCCAGCCATAAATTTTTTATTGTTTAAGCCTAATTGGAATGTCTTAAAAAACTGAAGTTTCAAGTATTTAATTTTCCTACTATATAACGTCTTTGTACACTGAGAGAAATGGTATTCTAATATTAAGAATAGGTTATTCTTAAATGCATAAATTTTAAATTGATAAAAATTTAAGAACATAGCGCACAATATCATGAATTGTAATTACAATTTTAATCGAAATGAGAAATTTTCTGTATAATCATGCTTTTAAAAATTGATACTTATGTACTCAATTTATTATAATGGTTAACTGATTAATTCAAATAATTTAATCTCTTTTTTTTGGATTATTGATTTTGATTTCAGAATTATAAGATCAAATTATAGTTTTCACAAAATTGATGAAATTGTGCAGTAATAATTCTCAATTCAAGCAAAAATTTGGGAATCAAAATTGAGAAAATTGATTTCTTGAAACATTATTTTCTTATATCCATAATTGTAATGCGTTTATTCTCGAATTTAACCCTTTTGTGAATATTTTAGTTACAAGTACATTTATATATTATGATTATTATGCCGAATGCAATAGTTACATCTAAAGTTCATCAATTTTTATTAATATACACGATTATTGAAATACCGAAAAAGATGACATATTATATCTCCAATCGAAAATATATAGATATTATTTATTATATAATGTTTTCGGCTTTTTATAGACAACATACTATTTGTAATGACATACTCATTATTTTCGATTTGGCAAATCAGAAAAATAATGGAGTCATACTCCTAAACTAATATATCTACCAGCAAAAGTAGAAAATATTCATCTCCTCCCCCTTTTCTTTCCCGCAGAGTCAATACAATGTGTATCAAAGTCTCAAAAATGAGAAATCTCTTTGAGATTTTGTGATGGTAATTCGGTTTCGTACAGAAAAGTAAGGTCTACTCATCAGGTAGCTACGACCGAACTACAAAAATTCAACTCTCGCAAAATACATTAAGTATTTAACTAGAGGGTATAGAGTTAGCGAATTATATTCACTAACTCGAACTCAAAATCCCAAGCAGAAATCTCATTTGTGTGCGTATAATGACCGCACTAATATTTACGATGTTAAAAAATTGTCTGATTTAATATAAAATGTTTTCGGCTTTTTATAGACAACATACTATTTGTAATGACATACTCATTATTTTCGATTTGGCAAAAAGGGGGAGGAGATGAATATTTTCTACTTTTGCTGGTAGATATATTAGGAGTATGACTCCATTATTTTTCTGATTTGCCAAATCGAAAATAATGAGTATGTCATTACAAATAGTATGTTGTCTATAAAAAGCCGAAAACATTTTATATTAAATCAGACAATTTTTTAACATCGTAAATATTATTTATTGTACATAATCAGAACTATAATGAAAATGAATGTAACTTGTAAACTAGCATCTTTTTGAGTTTAGGGAAGATACGCCCTATTTATTTTTCAACCTGGATAAAGCACATCAGTTGGGGCAGGGTAAAAAAACTATGCGGAAAATTGCTTCCAATTATGCACCGATCGTCATCACGTTATCTTCTCACAACTCTCAATCCAAAAATAATAAATACCACTAATACATTATCACAGACTTATGTCAAATATGAATTTATTCATAAATAAGAATTTTAAACAAAACACGTAAAAAAAGCTGAAACACTTATTTTGAACTTTAAATTAAATTGAATAGCTATGCGTTGTGAATTCGGTAATTATATGGAGATATTAAAAAAAAAAAAAAAAAGAATCATAAATCACTTACCACTTTTGATTGAAGACCAGAGCGCTCAAGTATTCACCTAAAATGGTCATAGCGTACGAAAATAGACTAATTAATTTTAGTCTTCTGAATCGGCGAGATTAACTTTAATATCCACTGCCGAAGTTGTTACACAACTTAAATATTCAATTTAACACAAAATTATGAAATCACTAATAAAAGCTACTTTAAGAACAAAAACTTGATATTACCTATACTAAATTATGATGAATTAAACAATATAGAAAAACATTTAGATAGATGAATTCTTAATCCTAAACAAATCACGTAATTCCCCCCCAGTCTGTGTGGTAACTACGGATGAAACGAGATATCCAAATTTTACGTCGGATGGGCACGTACATCATGGCCACTGGTGTCTTTTTCGACCAAAAGAAATGGTACTTGTGACTATACAAGCTAATGAGACACGCGGTTCGTGTTCCCTTGTTGACCTTATTAGCTTTTCGGCGATTTATTTATTTGTCGGGATACGTATAACGTATGGATGGTGTAGGTGAATTTTATTGCCTCCGGGATATCACAACCGCGTGTTAAGCTAACGTTATCGAAAACGTTTTATACAACTACAAAAGAAACACATGATAAACGTAAGAATGAGAAATGGTAGAATAAAATAAAATATGGTGTTTTACCTATTTAATAGCGACAAATAATATTAATATTATTTTATTTAGTCCCATATAAACTTACACTACACTAGTATAAATTAACTTATATCCAGTAAAAAAACTAAACTTTACTATAAATATATTGCCGTACTACTGGGGCCACTTATAAATTTTATTTTATTATTTTTTTTTTAAACACCACAATAATTGATGAACGATGGTTTCATCCACGACGATCTAATTTAGGATTGCTAATGAACAAGGTATGAAAATAAAAAAAAACATATCTTTGTAATACACCGTTTGTCATGGAATGCACAGGTAAACATCATTTAACGACGACCCGCAAGAACATAACATGCCAATTAGGAAAAGTACAATTACAATACGCCATATTGCGGTTACCTATATAAATTGATATAACAACATTTAACAAAATTGACGCATGTTTATAGTTAAACGGTATGACGCGACAATTACAGATTGAAACAATGTTGGTACATTACAAACTGTATAATATCTATGCATTGCATCTGAGAGCAATAAATCACTGTTCGAAACCACCATCTAATGAGATGACCAATGTTTTTAAATATTGTTTTACGCGTACATATAATTAGATACATTACGATACATTTTAATTTTAATAGTTATTTTCGCTTATTTTGGTATGCATATGAAAACGAAATATTTATGACATCTTGTTATACATAACCATAAGTATCCCATTTTTGATGTATGCATATAAAATGAGTATTTTTGAAATGTACGCCCATCAGGGGTGGCTCTACCATATAGGCGAACTAGGCGGCCGCCTAGGGCGCTAAACTATTGTGGGTGCCTAAAAATACGGCCTTTAAACTTTTTTTTAATTTTTTTTTTATCAATTAAAATATAAAATATAATATCCGTAATATATGATATTTTTTATTAGTTCAATATAAGGTCTGTCAATTCAAAAAGAAAGCAAATTTACACATGCAAAGACAAGTAGTATCACAAATTCATTATGCGTGTAATCGCAACATCACCTCGCGGTGAAAATCTTCTCGTGTAACGAGAAAATGCTCCAAGAAAAAACTTAAATATTCATTCTGATATCCAACAATTACAGAATATGAAATTGTTTTTAGTGAACTTCAGGAGCGATATTGGATTTGGCAGTATGTTAGTAGATGCTTCTGAGGTTACTAAAAAAATTGACTTTCCAACAGAATTTGACCCAGAGCCAATTCGCATTCGGTTAAAAAAAAACAATTTTCATATGAAGGGCAACATAATTTCATTTAGGACCCCCAGCAAAATTTAAAGTGCCTTTTTACTTTGCAGTCCTTGATACTGCTATCTCCGTTAATGACAGATTTGAGCAGATGCAAAATCTCGAGTCAGTTTTTGGATTCATTTTTGACATTCACAGTCTACAACAAGTAACAACACAGCACCTGTATGTATCGTGTACAAAGCTTGAGAGAGCATTAACTCGTGAAGGTTCTAAAGACATCTATAAGGAGTGAATTTATGTAATGAGCTTCAATCTATTTCAACGCGCATTGAACCGAGTGCTTCATCAAAATATGTCCTATGTTTTATTTGTGAAAAAAAAATTGTCCGATATTTATCTAAATATTTTTATCACTTTAACAATATTTTAACACTACCTATTTTTTTGCTTGGGTATAGGTAGGGCGAAATAAAAAAGTTTGCCTAGGGCGCGAGGATTACAAACATTTTTTTGAGCCATCCTTTATGCTCATTTTAATGACCCTACGTAAGTTTAGTAAAGTATAGTAATACTTTTTATGATACCTGCTTGATGAATCATCTAGAGTCTGTATTTTTTACGAAAACATGGGCATTTTTTTTTTATACAACGTTTAGCGATATTTTGTAAAGTTAGAATAATAGTTGCTTAAGGAATTAATGCCTCTCAAATAATTAATCAATTTACTGAATTGGGTTGTCAATATTTTATTAAACAAAAGACATCCAAAAAATTCAAATCTCTTATAAGGCCTCCTTTCGAAGTGCGAAATACGAATAAAATTTATGCGTATATGTAATTAATTCTATATTCAAACAAATAATATCACTTTGAACTGAATTAATTGTCTCATTTCATATTTTTTGACGGAATTATTTATCCCTCTTTTATTACCAGATGAGTTGGCCAAAATTGTATGAAAGAATCTATAATTTACTGGAATATCCCATAAGTTGCCACCTGCTATGCGAGTGTTGCTTCGCTAAAAAAAAATGAAAATACATATTCAACATATACATATATTTAAGAACATTAAATATTTAATACCCAAATTATGAAATACATAACGTATTAATGTATTATTTAATCATAGTTAAAATTATATCGTGAACTTTATTTTTAATTCAAGTATAATAAGTTCAACATTACATCTATATAAAATCTATTTTCGAATTATACGAATCTCGGATTGTGCATAGTATTCTAAATTTAAGTATAGTTTTATACAAATTAAATATATAAATTTAATAAATAAATCATTATTCATGCGTACTAATCTTAATATAAGAATAAATCCATAATTTGTGCATAGATTTATTGTCCTCTTCTTAATTTAAGAATAATATTCATAATTCCATAATAATTTATTTTATGATTTTAAGAATACTACTCTAGATAATAGAACTTGAAATTTTAAAATTATGACAATCCATGTTACATTTTACCTGGTGTATTTTTTCAGTTTATCTTTAAATAGTTTACGAAACGGATGTACCTACTAGTGTCTGTTGCGATTTTATAAAGTTTTTTAAGTAAAAAAGGTTTTTAACGAGTTTCAATTTCAAGTGATAATTAAAACAAAACTCTAATCATAAAAGTGAAAGTGAAGATTCATTTAATATTGTGTTGATAATTTGCTGTTTTGTGCGAACTAAGTTCTGTGCTATTAAAATAAACTTTTGAACGATAAAGACGTTTACCTGCCGTGACCACAAAATTTTAAAGAAAACATAATTAAACATCTGATTTAAGTTTAAGTGTGTGTGTCAAATACAATTATTTATGCAAATTTGGTGAAAAAAGAATTTTAATGTTGAATTTTTTTACTGTCGTGATATGTATATAAGCTGAAAATTTCCAAACAATTACGCAAGGTATTATTATCACTTTCCCATCGGAAGAAGGTGTAAGTTTTATAATTAATTGGCCTTCAAAGTCAAAATTTCAAGCGTAATAATTATCGCAAACCAATGAAATGATTCCATTTTATTTTTGAGTTTTGTTTTCATAGCAAGATATTGCAAAATTATTACCGCCTTAAATTATGAGCCTTATCTTAAAATTGATTTTACTAACACTAACGCACCGCTATGTATTTTACTATATTTATTATAGGATTATTACTACAAACCAGCAACCGAATCAGAAAGAAACGCGTCTAGGTCTTTATATAACAAATATAAAAACTGTGCCAGTCAACTTCGCAGTAAAGCGATATTCACAAGCCGTACACGAAGAAGAAGCTCAAAATCTTCAGGCAATGTCTGACTTTTGTTAGAAACTAAAATTGCAATTCTACGAAATTTCGTCGTACTAAGAGTTTAAGATTAAATTTTATTGAAAAAAGTTGTATTCGTTTTTCAGATACAAGTAAAACAAGCATTGAAATAACACTTCCTGAAGGATATTCTCTGAATAATAAGTCATTTAATCTTTTTGATGAGTCCTATGAAGTAGTCGAGTTAAAGTGGCAAAGTACTTTTAACGGACGGCGGCATGAGCTGGACAGTTTACGGCCATCAACAGATAAATTGGTGAATTTTTTGAATGAGTGGAGCTTATTTAAATCCTCTAATGGATTTAGATTGGTAAGTGAAAATTATTGTTTTCAAATACTACATAACACTAACACATTTTTTTTTTTTTTTCAATTCAGGTTGATATAGATTTTGAAACCTTCATCATTAAAAAAGTATTCTGCTTTTGTCTAAGTGGCCTCAATTTGTAAACAGCGCGGAAGAAATTTTGCATCGATAGATCAAGGATAAAAAGCTGCATGTAGAAGTTTCAACCAGTAACACCACCACAGACTTAGGTAAAATCCTAAATAATAAAATTTATCTACTCAATTTGAAAAAACATATAAAAAATAGTTTTAAGATTATTAAACTTAATAAACATATTAAAATTGATGAATTCAATATAATTGTAAGCCAGACCAATATGTAAAATACCAGAGTATTATGTGTTTTTCATATATCATATAAGAACACTGAATATAAAATTGATAATTATATTTTTAATTTAAATAAAAGTTGTGATAAATAATTATATAAAATAAGGCATATTTAAGTTGAAAATAATCAAGTGACTATAATTGCACAAAGTATAGAATACGAATATTTTGATTTAAATGAAGTGCGCTTAAAATTATCAACATTGCATAAAACAGAGCGAGGAATGCCTTATGCTAAATATCATTTATTATAATGCAATTATTTTTGTTTTTTAGACATAAAGTAGATATAAAAAAAATGTGTAACAATTAAATATAAGGAAAATTAAACAAAATAAAATTGTATATGATTAAAATGCTTATTAATAAATTATGTAATATAAATGTAATGTAAACATACTTTTCTGATATGGATAATAAAGAAAATAAAAAATTAAAGGTATATTATGTATTTTATTTACTTTAAGATTATATTCTTAATGAAGTGTTGTGTTTATTGTCTTTTTATTATTACTCAGTAGTTTATTTTTTCAGCTTATTATAGACAATTTGGATAAAAAACTAAAACTGATTTTATTCTTAAATTAAGAACTATTTTCTTCTCAAATGAAGCTATTACCTATGCACATTATATGAATTTTGGTCCCAAAATGAGAATTATAGTCTAAAATAATCTTCAAATTTTGTTCTCAAATGAAGCATAACCTCTATAAATTTGATGAATTTTAGTTCCAAAATGAGAATTATAGTCTCAAATTAACATCGGGTTTCTTCTCAAATGAAACCATACCAATACAAATTTTGTGAATTTTAATCTCGAATTGTGAATTATATTCTTAAATTAAGTAGGGGTTTCTTCTCAAATGAAGCGAAATCTTTTCAAATTTGGTGAATTTTAGTCCCAAAATCAGAATTATATTCTTATTTTAATATTAGTTTCTTCTCAAATGAAGGTATGCTGGGTAAAATTGTGGACATTTTAATCACATTATGAGAATTATAGTATTAAATTGTATTAGTTTTTTTCTCAAATGAACTATTACCCACTAAAATTGTCTTATTTTTTGTCAACATGAATATGAACTATACTTGATTCAAGTATAATTACAAACAATATGAAGAAAAAAAATTTTGAAACAAGCACTATTGAAATTAAATGATAAAGAATAATACTTGTAACGGGTGCTTGTCATCCCCGTCACAAAATAATCTTATCCATCAAATTCGCGTATAAAACTGTACCCCACATTTGAAGATTTTTCTTTTCTTCTAATAAATACCAATTTACATGACTAAATCCGGGTACAGTTCACATTACATTTACATTAATTGTGTTGGAATAATCTTGTCTATACATATTAAAACATGCACATAAGCAAGATTCATAACCAACAACTAAATTAATGTAAAATCCTATTATCTCCAATGGCGCGTGCCCATATGACTTGGTTTTCATTTATGTTTATTTGCGGAAGCTCAAGTTTCGGTAAACAAACATAAGAATATTTTTTTTTATTATCACACATTCTTTAATCAGTGTGGAGACACATTTGTTTTTGTTGAAGTCTCAATTTTCGTTTCCGTTTATTCAACCTGGGTCATTGTCAATGTAATTGAATTTCTCAAGGTAAAAATAAGCGTGGAAATATATTTTTTTTTTTTGCGACTTGGGCAGTTCATGTGGTTACACATGCAGCCAAACGTGCCTCATGTTTTCAGTTCGTGCATATTGTCCGGAAATTCGGATAAAATGTCAGTGGGGTGATTATGGAATTTTTCAAGTTGGTTGGAAGAGAAAAAGAAAAAGAAAATATGTGTTTTTTTTTTTTTTTTTTGATCAGCAGAAAAATTGTATAAAAACTCCACAAAAATTTTATTCGGGGTTCTTTTTAGTTGATTTTTGCTAACCGTCAGGTTAGAAGTTTTCTATTTAAAAAAAAAAAAAATAAATAAAAAAATTTTTTTGGAAAATAAATATTTTTTTTTTTGCAATTTATAAATTAAATTTTTTTTGGTGTTTTGTTTTGTTGCGGTCTAAATCGAGGAAAACAACGGTGAGTATAAAAAGAAAAAAAAAAACCATACTAACTAAGAGAGGTCCAGTCAGTATAGTAGGAAGCCAATAGCCTCATTAGAGGCAGGTGAATGTACAGCTTCAACCGCGTCATTTACCCTTTCTTTTGGCTAACTACTTACTGACCAACTTAATTACTAATCAAACCCTCATACAGGGACTTGCTAATTAATTATTTTTTTTGTGTGAATTTCAAATAATGCGTGGCTAAGGCCAAAAACTGTCCATTCATGCTGGACAAATAACTTAGTTTTCTGTTGGTCACTATAGACAGGTCCAACGTTTCTAATCCCCAATCCTTTTGTGATCTCAATGATCACCCAATATTTTCATCCAACCGCGGTATAACTAGGTTTCTCAACTGTGTCACCCCAAACCCATGACTAATTTTACCTCTACCGGCCTTGAGCACAGGTAAATGCCGCAGGGGTGACAACAGCGGTCGAGAAACAATTTCTTAGTAATGTTAAGCTGAGGTAACTCAGTTACTTCTTGTTTTAACATTACAAGTGGCGCCCAAAAGGAGGCCAAACATCCGTCTCCGAATTAATCATAAGTTTGTGCGCCAGTCGTTTCATTACAAGTGGCGCCCAAACCAGGGACCAAATAGGCCCGAATTATCTGGTAAATCTGTGTTACCAAAAATATTCAATCGAAATAAATCCCAGTGAGGCTGAGCCTTAAATAAATCTAATATATTTACCCCATTACAATCAAATAATTATCTGATCAAAATTCAGATTCAAAATTGAAAAGTTCGTTTCGTATAAATTTTTATAGTTAGGTTCGCGTCATATTTTCACTTCAGTATAAAGTCGTAATTTTTCATCCTTCGGGATGGGGTCGTCGGTTCGCACATTTAGTATTAAGTTTAGGTTATCGTCCAGGGTATATCTCTAACTACTTATCACGCCTTTGATCTGCCATGGACGGGTATGGAATTCAGGTGTGGTAGTACGGGTAGTCAGTGGATATACTACAAAAACACGAAACGGAACACAACAGCGGGCTAGCTGTTGTCCCGTGTGAAACTGCTCAAGACATTTCTGCCAGAGGCATGGAAATTTGTTCAAGACCAATCCATCAAGTTAACTTTCTACACACGCGGTCTAGCTCTTCTCAATGGGAATGGATGCGGATTGCGAGGAGTTGTAGTTTTGTGCTTGATGGAGCGCACGGGTAAACCCAAATAGGCTGTGTGGTCTGTATTCGCCATAGCAGTGAGACTCACTCGTGTAGAGTTGGAATTCCACTGCGCGATTGGGAATACAGCCAACAGTTCTAACTATTAGAAATTACAATCCTTCATTCCTTTCCTTTTTGACCTGTCTCGGTGATACGACATCACTATTCCAGCATGAATGGAACATTCGTTATAATTTAGGTTAGGTTAGTTAGTTTAGAGTTTGTTTTTTTTTTAGTCTAAGTAAATAATCGATTTAAGGAAGGGCAAGATGATTCCAGCAAAGCTACGTGATAAGTTAGTGGAAGTGAACATCGACGCTTATAAGGTAGCCACATCCTTAACGGATATTCGTAAACCGCATACAGCATACATGGAATATCATGACGGTGAGTTCTACGAACAATTAGATGATCTCACGTGGATACGAGACAGCACGCGTTCACCAACACAACGTCAACCAGAACTCGAGATTGCTACCTGTCAAAAGAAGCTATGGTTGGTGCAGCAGTCTTTGTTAGAGCAAATTCGGACAGGTACGTCAGCTGATGAAATATATCCGAATATGAGAGCCGGAATAATACACATCCATGTGAGGTTGATCCCCTATCGCAGTATAGCATGTCCAACACTAAAAGACCGGGTAGAGCGTATAGTAATAATGATGCGCATGGTTCGTCAGATAATCATAGATTTAGATCAAGGGGTGAGTACACCAAACGACGCAGCTGCCAAACTGTCCAGGGTGAAAATAAAAGTTGAAGAGCCCACGAACAGAAGATTAGGAGAGCAAGTGGCACAGATGCAATATCACGAATGGGATACTGCATATGAAGTGCAAGTCCAAATGCATGTAGCCCAAGCTCTTCTCCTCGAACAACAACTAGAGGAAGAGAATACAGAAATATGTGTAGTAAGCGAGGAAGGTTATTCGATCAGTGTAGAACCCGTATACATAGATGAAAGAGAGGTTCAGGAGGAAGATCTGACACAGGAGGTGAAAGAAATTCAGATAGAAGAGCAAATTTTTACCGATACCCAAGAGGAGTTTACTGAAATAGAGCCAATTATGGTTTCCATTTCATTGCCAAGTACCGACAAAGATTCTGTGATGCAAGTGGGTCATTCGATATCTGAGCCATCAGGGTGTACATGCTCCTCTGCTGAAGAAAACCGCGTTGTGTTGTGCAAATTGCATATTGAGATCAAAGGTAAGTTCAGAACTAAAACCCGAGGCAAGTTCAGAGCTAAGATAAGGCGCAAGATCAGAAGCAAGTTCCGCGGGGTGTCAGGTAGGCGCGCGCGCAAATCACAACTGCGGCGCAAACCGAAGGCTCGAGGCTGGTTGAAGAGAACGTGCAGCACCAGTTGCATAATGGTGTACGTTCGAAGATGGGTTCGGGTGTGCGCAACCCAAAGCAAAATACCGGTAGATCATCTACCAGGTGTTTTGGATTTACGTTTAGAGGATGAGGTGTTAGCCAGGTCTAATCGGCGACTGGTTTCCGCAAGAATATAATTTTCCGCAGTTACCACTTTACCTTTACAACACCTATGAGTTTGTAAACCGGTGGTGTAAAAGTAAAGTGAAGGCTGGGTTGTTTCTGGTTTATCGCTATAAACCAAGAAACACCAGTATTTAGTGTTAAGAATTTGTTAGGTTTAGTAATTAGTAGGGGTTAGATAGGGAGTAGATCAAAATAATATAAAAAAAAAAAAAAAAAAAAAAAAAAAAAAAAAAAAATAGGACAGGCACTATTAACTAACACGGAATGGAAGATGGTACTGTACTACGACTTAGCTAACTACTGGCATGAGTGGGAATCCCTGCCTTTTATACTGGATCGCATGACGACTGCTTGTCACATCAAAGAAACGTCAAAGAACAATCAGTCCCTCAACAAACCACCTGTGGGGCATTCATCAGCCTGTAGTCATATGCTAGAATCCATCCAATTTATGATGAAGGGAATAGAAGACCGTAATGTTCTTCTGAAAGTTCCAGTACGAGTAAAAAGAGCACCACTGGAATTCGTGGGAACTTTCCTGAGTGAGGCATTTGGGGTACTGGAACAGAGGGCAGCAGTTCAATATGAGGTACAGATACGGGATCTGCAAGCGGGAATATTAAGCGCGAAACAACTACTGCGGCAACAAACCCACGTATTGGAAGTAACTACTAACCTGGTTCGCAAGCAACAAGAACAGATTCAGCGCCAATATGCCCAGATGCAAGCGGAGATAAGAGCATTAGTGGAACACGCTGAATTCACCGATATGGTTCTCCAGTTAACCACTCACATCCTTCTTTTCAAGGAAATGCAAGAAGCTATGATTGATGTGATGGTAGACTTGCACCAAGGACATCTTAATACCAAGTTGTTGACCCCAGACCAACTCCGGGGCCAACTTAAACAAATGGAGGCATGGACATCGCCCGAGGTACAGGTACCCGATTACCAGCAACATTGGGTCCAGTTGTACCAATTACTAAAAGTCAAAGCACGGCTTGTGGGTAATTACCTTATTTTCGAGTTAAGGGTACCGCTTTTTGGTATTGAAACATACCAGATTTTTAAAAATTACCCAGCACCAACTATGATCCAGGGTCAGATGGTGTATATCCAGCCAACATCCGAAATTCTGCTAGTCAATATCAAGCGCACCTGGTACTATCTGATGTCTACTAGCGAACTGCAAGAGTGCCAGCGATGGGACCAGAACCAGATAATCTGTTTCCAGAAAGGAGCTCTGTACGTCAACCAGGAGAGCTCGGCACCTTGTGAATTAAGGCTCTTACAAAACGACGATCAGGCAGCCGCCAGGTGTCAAATTAGAACTACTACGACCAAAACATACATAAGAGCTATAAACCAATCCAACAAATGGCTCGTGTCATTAGCCAAGAGAGAAACAATGGATGTAATCTGCAATGAGACACTACAATCTATCACTATAGGTGGAACGGGTTTGTTAAGTCTGGAATCTGGATGTTTCCTCAAAAACAACAAATTTTTATTGAGGAGCATATCAACGCATACTTCCGAACAACCTGCGCAATTTATACCCCATTTTAACCTCAGCCAACAAATGGGACCAACGATAGATCTGGAAACGGTCAACCTAGAACCAGAGGTACAAAAGATGTTAACAGCCGTCCAGATGTTGCACCGTGAAGAGTCATGGTATCAAATGAATATCCATGATCTTCCTCAATATGCGATATCAGGGGCCCTACTCATTCCAGTTGTTTTGCTACTTGTTGCATGGTACCGGAGACGACAACTCGCTCAAATGTTGTTCCAAATAAGTCAGCGCCGACCAACGGACAACAACATTTTACCGATGACAACTGCCTATCGCCGCCGAAGCATAAGTTAGTCGTATTTTCGTTAGGTAATAGTTAGACAGAGCAGAATAATAATAATTAGGTTTAAAAAGGCAACAGTGAAATTGAAATCAAAATCAAAATCAGCTGTTTATATTTTCTAAACTTAAAGTAAAATAATAATGATAACAATAATAAATTTCTCCTTGCAATTTGCCATATGATAAAACAAATAATTAATTAGAATACAATTTCGCTTCATAAAATCACAGTAATTGTCAGGAAAGAAAACTGTTCGCCTTAGGTTAAGTACATTAATAGTTAACTTATAACACTAGAATAGCTCAAAGTCGAGGCTGCCTCAAATTTAAACTATTCTTAGCAAACAACCTATTTTTTGTAAGCACTGATACAAGAAACAATTAACACTCACAAGAAGCAGGTTAAAATTGAGACAGCGCCGTTCTTATTTACTAATATAGCGTTAAGTAGGATATATAGTTAGATTAGAAAATAAATTGTTTTTAGGTAAATAATGAGCGTTAAATTTTCATTTAAAAATAAAGGTATATCCTATTGAAAAAAAAAAAAAAAAAAAAAGATAATAATTTTTCGCTCAATTATAATTTTTTTTTATTATCAACAGTAGTATATTTTAAGAAAGTATATTATATATAAAAAAAAAAAAAAAAAAAAAAAAAAAAAAAAAAATATATATTATATACAATCCATAATATTAGGAAATTAGTATTAAGAAAATCCAAAATTTGTAAATCTATTATTGGCCCGGCTTGAGACTATCTCAGGTTGTGGGGCGTCCCCACGTTGGGTTGACACAAATTGAAAACAAAACTGACGGAAGCATCCTATCCCCGCCAAACAGAGCATGAGATCTCTTTTCATCTCAGGGATTGGGTTTTCCCCACGCTGTAACGGGTGCTTGTCATCCTCGTCACAAAATAATCTTATCCATCAAATTCGCGTATAAAACTGTACCCCACATTTGAAGATTTTTCTTTTCTTCTAATAAATACCAATTTACATGACTAAATCCGGGTACAGTTCACATTACATTTACATTAATTGTGTTGGAATAATCTTGTCTATACATATTAAAACATGCACATAAGCAAGATTCATAACCAACAACTAAATTAATGTAAAATCCTATTATCTCCAATGGCGCGTGCCCATATGACTTGGTTTTCATTTATGTTTATTTGCGGAAGCTCAAGTTTCGGTAAACAAACATAAGAATATTTTTTTTTATTATCACACATTCTTTAATCAGTGTGGAGACACATTTGTTTTTGTTGAAGTCTCAATTTTCCTTTCCGTTTATTCAACCTGGGTCATTGTCAATGTAATTGAATTTCTCAAGGTAAAAATAAGCGTGGAAATATATTTTTTTTTTTTTGCGACTTGGGCAGTTCATGTGGTTACACATGCAGCCAAACGTGCCTCATGTTTTCAGTTCGTGCATATTGTCCGGAAATTCGGATAAAATGTCAGTGGGGTGATTATGGAATTTTTCAAGTTGGTTGGAAGAGAAAAAGAAAAAGAAAATATGTGTTTTTTTTTTTTTTTTTTGATCAGCAGAAAAATTGTATAAAAACTCCACAAAAATTTTATTCGGGGTTCTTTTTAGTTGATTTTTGCTAACCGTCAGGTTAGAAGTTTTCTATTTAAAAAAAAAAAAAATAAATAAAAAAATTTTTTTGG
The DNA here is from genome assembly GCA_963556165.1 of Tipula helvola. NCBI lineage: Eukaryota > Metazoa > Arthropoda > Insecta > Diptera > Tipulidae > Tipula > Tipula helvola. Next base: position 32,582,399 of record OY744481.1, read on the forward strand.
AAAATAAATATTTTTTTTTTTGCAATTTATAAATTAAATTTTTTTTGGTGTTTTGTTTTGTTGCGGTCTAAATCGAGGAAAACAACGGTGAGTATAAAAAGAAAAAAAAAAACCATACTAACTAAGAGAGGTCCAGTCAGTATAGTAGGAAGCCAATAGCCTCATTAGAGGCAGGTGAATGTACAGCTTCAACCGCGTCATTTACCCTTTCTTTTGGCTAACTACTTACTGACCAACTTAATTACTAATCAAACCCTCATACAGGGACTTGCTAATTAATTATTTTTTTTGTGTGAATTTCAAATAATGCGTGGCTAAGGCCAAAAACTGTCCATTCATGCTGGACAAATAACTTAGTTTTCTGTTGGTCACTATAGACAGGTCCAACGTTTCTAATCCCCAATCCTTTTGTGATCTCAATGATCACCCAATATTTTCATCCAACCGCGGTATAACTAGGTTTCTCAACTGTGTCACCCCAAACCCATGACTAATTTTACCTCTACCGGCCTTGAGCACAGGTAAATGCCGCAGGGGTGACAACAGCGGTCGAGAAACAATTTCTTAGTAATGTTAAGCTGAGGTAACTCAGTTACTTCTTGTTTTAACATTACATACTTATTTGAAACAAACTACTCTTAATTATAGAAAATTATATTCTGAAATTATGCAACATATTCATAAATAACGATTATAGAAAAAAAAATTGATAATTTTTAAACTTTAGATTTATCATTTTTAAAAATACAATTCATGAACAATGGAACGTCGTTTGATTAAACTATGATTAATCTTCCTAAATTCAACATTATTAAAAATCACAATTCATCGACGCATTTTTCAGGATTACGCTGTATTTGAGAATAATTACGCTTAGCGCACATTCGATCAGGTCTTATCCATAATTTCATGACTATACCGCTTGATATCAGCAGACTTTTCTCTCAGTGTAATGGCGAAAAAAATTTGTTTCAGATTTTCACATTTATCGATGAATTAAGTTTCGCGGACTCCAAAATGTAATAGAAAAATTGAACAAAGACTACTAAAACTCGAAACTCCAGTAGTTCAAAAAACCGAAATTTTGGCAGAAAGGAATTGCAGACTTTTAATGGCAATTCAACGCAATATATTTCATGGATATAAAACGTTTACAGCAAACCGATATTCAGAGCAATAATTCTACAAAGCGTTATACAGAAGATCAGAAGTAACGCGGATGCATCCCTAATATCCTACAACATTTTTGGTTACGATTGGTCATCAATAAAAAAATGTTTGTCACTCTTTTACGCAGACAAGAGAGAACCCAAAACTCTGGAATACCAACTGATCAGTATGTGGCAGAAAAATATGAGCATAGATGCATTCTATGCGAACCTAAATCATCAGTTTTCAATAACTGTTAATAAGATCAAAACAGAAGACTACTCAGCGGACACAATCGAAGTTCCCATCTAGATATACCGGAATCGTGTACTAGGTATCTTCATAAGAGGACTGAATGGCGAGTCATACAAGATGTTTACACATCGTGCCTAGAATTTCAAAACCTTAACTTTAGGAACATGATGATCCATAAAAGGTATTTCAATAATTTATTATTAGCTCTAATTAATCAACTAACTCCTATACATCCACCAAATATGTAAAGGAAACCTGACAATAAACCAGCGCCCTAACGAAGATTTGATTAAAATATGCCAGCACCGCAAAGAAATAGTTCACACAAAATTTAACATCAACATAATATAATGTCATCGACCAACACAACCAAAACCAGCAATACCAATGGAAGTTGACCCATCTACCCAAACGAAACAAGTCAACTACATCAAACGTCCAGTACATCCAAACTACCAGACAACATTTAAACCCGAAAATTCTTCTCATATTGAAGGGAACCAGAGAATCTATCACCTAGAAACTCAAGAAGAAGAGAAACAATACAACCAAGCGGTCAATTAGAATTCAGAAATAAATAAATCTGATTATGAGGAAGAAGAAGACACCTCCTAAGTAAATTTGATGATGGGAGCCTCTCTAGCGTACCTTACCCAGGGTTGGACAAAAGAGAACCATACGCTCAAATTTCTCATCGACACCGGAGCTAATAAGAATTTCATAAAACCAGAGCTAGCGGTAAATTCAATCCAACCAGAGCTCAATTTAATATTAAATCAGGTGGAGGCAGTATTGTGATAAAGGAACATATTACTGGATACTTTTTCAGAAGCATTGGAATCGACAAAATAATAGAGTTTTTTGTCCTACCAGGACTCAAGTCATTTGACGGGATAATAGGAGATGACACGCTAAAAGGGCTTGGAGATACCACCGTCGATAGGAGAAATAACACCTTACTTATAAAACCAAATATAAAGATACCCCTAGAGGAAAACCAGTCATGCAAGTGAATAATTTGGAAATATGTGTTAGCCATCTTTCTTACGAATCCAAGCAAGAACTCCGGACAATCCTGCCAAAATTTAAAACATTATTTCGACCGGAGAATAATATTGAACCAATAGACACTGATGTAAGAGCAGAAATCAGAACTAATAGTGAGGAATCCATCTACACTACATATACAAAATCTTATCCTTGCCCAGTAAGCATGAGGAGTGAAGTGGAAAAACAAATCACTCAATTGCTAACAGATGGGATTATAAGACCGTCCAAAATCCCACATAACTCCCTAATTTGGGTAGTGGAAAAATAATTGGACGCCTCAAGAGTTAAAAAATACAGGATGGTGATCGATTTGAAAAGACTAAATGCGGTAACAACATCAGACATGTACCCTATTTCTGATATATCGAACACTCTTGCGAACCTAGGGATTTCCAAGTTCTTTAGTACAATCGACCTCACTTCCGGATTCCATCAAATCAAAATAAAAGAAGCAGACATACCTAAAACAACATTTTCAACAATGAACGGAAAGTATGAATTTTTAAGACTTCCCTTCGGATTAAATAATGCTCTAGCGATCTTTCAGAGAATGATCGACAACGTATTAAAGGAGTTTATTGGAAAAATATATTTAGTCTATATAAACGACATAATCATTTTTTGGGGAAGTACCGAAGAAGAACATCTGGCTAACATCGAAAAAGTATTTTCAAAATTAGAAAATGCCAACCTGCGAGTTAATCTTGATAAAACAGAATTTCTTGGCTATACCATAACCAATCGAGGCATTAGACCTGACCTAAAAAAGGTTTTTGCGATTCAGAAAATCAAGAGCCCCGGAAATCTAAAAGAATTAAAATCATTTCTCAGGCTCACCTCTGACTATAGATGTTTCATAAAAAATTTCACCAAAATAGCTAAACCTTTAACAAATCTCGCTAGAGGGGAATATGCGGAAATAAAAGCGAAACAGTCAAAAAAAGTAAAAATTACACTAAACAAGGGGGGAAGTTCGCGCATTTCAACAAATCAAAGATTTATTATCATCAACGGAAATACTCATCTTTCCGAACTTCGGGAAGCCGTTCATATTAACAACAGATGTATCTGATACAGCAATTGGTGCAGTATCGTCACAAGGTGACATTGGTAGAGGTAAACTAATCACATTCATCTAATAGATGAATGTGATTGATTTATCTCTACCAATTTCACCTTGCGTGACACTTTTAAATCTCATTAGAAATAAAGATATTTATATATTATATATTTATTTATATTTTCCTTTGGGAGGGCCCTGTGTAGTGGTCGCCGGTGTCGGATTCGGAATAGTGTCAATAGGAACAATCTCCTGAAATTGGACATGAGCTACCGAAGGAGGAGACGCCGGCCTAGAGGTAGACGGTTGAAAAGCAGGAGTCTTTACGGGCGATAATGAAGTTCGAGTCGACACCTGAAGCTGGAGAGCCTCCTGCCTTTGAGCCAATGCTGCCATTTGCGCGGATAACTGAGTCAACTGGGCCATCATTGCGGTCAACATATTGGGTTCCGACGATACGAGCTGGGCCTGAGGAGCGACGATGGTATCAGTTTCATTTTGATTTAGGGCAATTTCATCAGATTGAGATATTGATACAATAGCACCAGACTTGAATTCCGTTGAAGTTTCCGGCTCGATGACCGGCCTAGTTTCTATCTCCACCTGATTAGCGAGCTCAATAGATTTATCCAGCGTATCAGAATTGTCCAAATACTCCTCAAGAGTCTCTTGTAATTTCAAACAAGGTTGCAGCGTCTGTTGTGCCAATTGCCTGTAAGTAGGGGATTGAGTTGCTCGCTCTAATCTGCCACGCACGTGTATCAGTCTAGACACGATTCGATGAGCCTCTTTTACTTGCTCCTCTGTGGCAGTAGTTTTTAGGTTCGCGATCTCCTCACATAACGCAATCAATTTAACCCGATAAGACTCGATTTCTACATCGGGTTTTTTAGATGCACGTGGGTGCATTCTTTTTGGTGAGCTAGCCTTGCCTGCTTGTTCTGCCTCAACTTGTTGTCTAAGAGCCTCGAATCCTCCGATATCATCCTGTGATATCTCACGCAACTCACACTCGACTCCTATTTCGTCAGGCTTCAACATTGATACGTCCATTTTCAAATATCGATGTAAGCTAACACCCGATAATTCATAATACGCAGAAAACAAAAATTATTTTAAAGAATGCTGAAAATTTTCCGTTTTATAACGATTATCTCGTGAATGAATTATACAACCAAATAAAATACCAAACTATGATAATATTTGAACTTTTAAGCTTAGGACTAATTAACTTGTAATATCGACGGTAAATTCTAGGCTAAACAAATCGACCAATAATAATAGAAAATAAAAGTAGCAATTGCCGATCCGTCAAGGCAAAAGAGACAAAAAACAAAATCGTAGGTTCGATTAACTTAATGATTAATAACGACTTAAGAAAATAAACCTTTTCTAGTACAATAAAATGCGTTGAATACTAGTAATAAAGATCATAAACCGACACCAATAAAATTAGTGAACACAAAAAAAATTCAACAAAATATCAAAAGAAATCAAACAATAAATCAAATGTGGGTGCTGAGGACAGGATGAGGTGCGACGCCCAAAAGCAGAACGCAAATCCATGCCGGTGCCGGACCCGCCACGTGCATAAAAAAAATAAAATTAAAGGGGGAAAAAAATATAAAGTTTGAAACGGATGATAGACATATCAGCTCCAACAATACTGATTAAATCAAACCAAACTAACTTGGGACTCAAGACCAGCTGCTGGAGCTAATCCTACTTGTCTGGATGTTGAATTGGCCCAGGTCATTCTGAAATCAACACTTAATGAGGGATCAGTTGACCTTACCAACCAACACCGAACAAAACAAACCTGTACAGAATGAGAAATAACGTTAAGATAAAGGAGAAAAATGAACTCTAACATGGAACCCGAAACATTGAAACCGAGAACCTCAATCACAATCAACACCACACGGTGGAAATTTTTCGGTCTCAGGTCCAATGCCTTTCGGGAACAGGAAACTTTGGCGCGCGCATCCATGCGAACTCAAACAGCGTTAAGCGCCGGATATCACCGAAAAATGCAAACCCCAAAGAAAACAGAACAGAAAAAATTGAAAAAAAAAAAAAATTATTGAAACTTTAAACCTAAATCTGAGAAAAGGAACCAAATAGAACGACTTGACACGCGCATCCGGGTGAAATCAAACAGCAAAATTGCTGGAAACAACATCAAATGCGTGCGCCAAGTCAAAACTGTAAACTTTAATTAGGAAAGTAAAAAAAAATTAAGTAATTGAATCTGACAATGGATTAAATGAAAAAAACCAATGCCCATTAGACTTGGGGCGAGGTGAACACGAACTCCAACCACAATCAACACCACGCGGTGGAAATGGTGAAAACTCGTACCTCCAGTCGCCCCAAGAATGGGATTATTAAAAAAATTAAAGCTGCGAAGAAAAAAAAATGAAGTAAAAAGAGAAATTTAAGCCATTTTTAATGCTTGGGCGCCACTGTAACGGAATCTCGATACCATTGGGTTTGGCGGTGCCACAATACTTGATCTGACGGGGCACCAATCATTTAAACTCCGAATATATATCGAAATTCCGTCAACAGAATCTCCGATCAGCGGTCTTGGAACGCGGTACAGCTGGCTTGGCTCAGAGCTGGGGTAGGAGTTTTCCAAGACATGATCGAAGCTAGAATTACCGCATGAGATTAAAAAAAAAACCAAGAAATAGTAAACTAATAAACTAAATGCACGCTTTGGGCTCCGGCAACCAGCAGGACTGAGCGGGCCCCGAAACTTCAACCCATCCTCAGCATTCCACCGTGATACTCCTAACCCCTCATCCTCATCACCATCGTATCAAGAACAAAAAAAATACTGAAGAAAACAAAAATTAAGCTCGTAAGGAGCGCGAGAGAGAGAGAGAGAGGAAGCTGTAAAAAAATATTATTTGGTAAGAAGTAAACAATATAATAAAAGAAAATACTACTCATTAACAGACAAAAAACAAAAATGAAGTAAACGCGAGCGTCATGCAGAAAAAAAAATAAAAAAAAAAATGAAATATTACAGAGCCAATTAAATTATAAGAAATTTTACAGAAATAAAGCTAAAACTAAAGCAAAACAAATAAAAGTATCAAAAAAAAAATTAACAAAAATAAAGCAAAAGTAATTAAATTGATTAATAAACTAGATTTATAAAAAATAGAAAAAAAATAAAAAAAGGAAACAAATAAACGAACTGTTTTTTTATCCTCTTCGTTCTGCGGCAACAGTTGTTTCACAGCTCAGCACAGCAGTTACAACCTTGTATTTAACTCGCCAGTATAAAACATACAGTAAATATACGCCATCAATAGAGACACAAACAAATACTCCAGATCACGATTTTTTTTGTACGGTAGATTAGCCCCGAAGCGGTAGTAGACCAAAACTTGCTTTTATTTCCACTCTGTTCTCCAATGTACGGCAAACAAACGGTCTCAACAAACATACGACCTATTACTGGAGATAATCGCCATCCACACCGTAATTAATTGATCGGTAATTTGTATGTTCACAATACTCGTTGCACATACGGTTACTTTTGGCACTGTATTCGCAAATGACACACAGTTTTTATTTATTTCGCCCACTGCCTGACGACCACCAATCATAAAATCCACTATACCACAATAATGATATGCCCACTCAATATAAAATACGTGAATTTACTTTTAACAATTAGTATACGTAATTAACTTTATTCACAATTTATTAGATTAATAGATTTAGGTACATATTTTGACTTTATAGTTTATATTATTATTATTATTATTTTTTTTGATTTTACAATAATCACTCTCCGTTTAAATCAAAAAAAATAATTTTAATCATTTTTTCTTCTGCATACACTCAAGAAAAAAAAAATCCAAGTCCATCTCGTTCGAGTACCAAAACTTGACTTCCCCAAAAAAATGTTTTTTTTGATTCCCAAAACAATTGTAGCTTTCCCCTCTCTCTCTTCGTTCAGTTGCAATACACCTAAATTGCCCAAATCAGGCTGGGCAGTGCACCGCATTTTCTTACGCGCTGGAACGACGCACAAAAGCGGCGTAACAATCGTGGGGACGTCCCACACCCGAGAAAGGGTCTCGATAGCCGGGCCAAAATTAATACATCATCCGAATAGACGAAGATGAGGAGGAGAAGAAGGAACAGAACATACAGAACGAATACTACTGACGGGAGAATATTTATGCGCGGATGTCCTTGGCATGATAAACTCCCAACGATTTACCAGTCAGATCTTGAAGGTCATACGACACGTTACCAACTCTTGCAATGATTATGGCCGGTTTGAATTTAGAGGCCAATTTAGCAGAATACCTATTACTTGCATCACTCAAATTAAAGCATCGAACAAACACGGGTTGACCGACCTGAAACATACGATGACTACTCCTTAAGTTATAATGTCGAGCTCCTTTGTCATGTGCAACGCGAAGATAGTGACTTATCTGGCTTTTTATCATATTGAGGCGATCTGGCTTGGACAGAGCCTGAACTTCGTTTGCATCGGTGCCGCTGATCAGTCTCCGCAATTCATAATCCGAACCATGTAATGACATGTGTTGGCCAAACACGAGATAGTGAGGAGAGTAGTGCACGGAATCATGAATTGCGTTGCGTAAAGCAGCCGCTACTTCGTACAGATGCTTGTCCCACTCACTATGCTCGTGATCGTCTAAATATGATCGAATGGCAGACAACAAGGTGCGGTTTACCCTTTCAGAGGCATTGCTCTGAGGAGAATAGAGAGGGGTACGAAAGTGTAAGATTCCGTACTTTGTCAATAGCCCTTTAAATAAATGAGACGTAAATTGTTTGCCATTGTCGGAAGTGATCACTTCTGGGACGGAAAATAGTAAGAATATTTCGTTTTCCAAAAACGTGCATAACAAAGATGCCGATGCTGCGCGTAACGGTTTAACAAAGACAAATTTTGAAAAATGATCAACGACTATTACAATATGGGAATTCCCTCGTTTCGATCGTGGATACGGACCAAGAAAGTCAACATACAACTTCTGGAAAGGACGAGAAGATACCACCGGATTTCCCATAGCTGGTCTGGTCAAGAAGTTTACAGCCTTATTCATTTTACACTTAGAACAGTGACTTACATATTGCTTTACTTGGTGGGCCATGTCAGGCCAGTAAAACTGTCGTTGTAGGCGTTCAAGCGTTTTAACACCGCCTAAGTGTGCTGAAGTGGGAGGAACGTGGGCCTGTTCAATCAAATCAAGTGTCAAAGAGGAAGGGACAACCAATCTGAACTGGGGAATGTCGGTATCTACGTACCGAATACCGTAAGAAGGAGCGATCAACAACTTATTTCCCTGAATTTTGAAGTTATGTTCACAGTCTCGCAACTGTTTAATCTGAGAAATCCGATTAACATACTCTTCGTCCTGAAACGCACGGGAACGTTCACAGGATCCGAAGGACTGGAAACACAAGCCAGGTTACTAAGCTCGGAGACAGGCAAATGATTATTAGCAGAGGCAGCTGAGCTAGCAGCTTTGATACTGACAACAGGTTCAGATGCAGTTGCAGACTCGGGATAGCGCGTCGGGAACCACGTTATCCACCCCCTTCCGGTATCCGATTTGGAAATCAAATGCCTGAAGTTTTAGGCTCCACCGTGCTAAGCGCCCTGACAGATCCTTTTGTGACATCAACCAGCGCAAACTGGCATGATCTGTGTATATCACAAAAGGATACCCCTCTATATAAGGCCGGAACTTTTGCACACTGAGTACCGCAGCGTAGCACTCCAATTCGGTCACCGAGTAATTTCTTTGAGCCGCATTGAGCTTATGGGAGATAAACTCAATGGGGCGCTCGAAACTTTCGGTGTATATAGAAGGGCTTACTGTAGTCAGGGTTAGCCAGCACGGGAGCAGAGGTCAAAGCTGACTTGAACAGCCAACAAGAAATAAACAAAGAAATTCTGCTAAAAGTTCTAAAAGAGAGACTCAAGCTGACTAAAATTAATGGTGTAAAGATTCCAGAAGAACAAACCTAAATTTTACAAGAGATATTCTCGGAACTCTTCACTGGATTCAAAATCCGGTTAACACAAAGAATCGTGCAATATATTAATAATGAAAAGAATAAATTCAAGAATATTCAAGAGGAACATTGAAGGGCCCATCGGAATGGAAGGAGAATAAAGCATAAATTTTGGAAAAGTATTACTTCCCACAAATGACAAAGCCGATAAAGAAGTATACACAAAATTGTGAAATTTGTCACAAAAATAAATACGATCGTCATCCGGAAAATGTTATACTTCAACAAACAACAATCCCGATCTATCCGTCCGAGATTATCCACTTAGATATAATCTATATCAAAAAGGAAAAATTCATCACATGCATAGATAAATTTACCAAATTTTCGAAGCTTTTCCACATTAAAGATAGATCAGCTCTACATGTAAGAGGCAAGTTAATCAAAATCTTGCACTACTTCACAAAATCAAGTTTTATAGGCCCTGTTATAGCGGATTACATCAAAACACTAGCGATTCAAATTTACCTTACACCATCCCAATAAAGCTAGATAAATGGAACTGTAGAAAGAGTTTAGTCAATAATTGTCGAGATAATACGATGTCTACTATTGTATTTTGATGTACTTTGACGTAATGAAAATATAAACTACAATTTGCAACTTGTATAGTGTTTGAATTACTCGTTTTCTAAGTAACAGTATCTTGTATTTTAATTACTCAGTATAATATAATTTGCGCAGCCGTTGTAGATATTTATAACTGGAAAATATTGTTTAGATGTCACTACTATATCGAAAAGAGATGTGCAGTGAGAATTATATTTAAAATCGAAACGGATTAATTTTCGAATAATTGAAATTTTGGATTACCCCATATATGCATAATGAAAAGAAAGACGTATTAACTTGCTGGATCCCAATTTTTTGGCAATAATGAATGGAGCTCGACCAGTTAATGTTTATTGTATGGAGAGGATCATTAAAAATGGAATAATTATGTGCTAATAGACCAAAATATTTAAATTGATAAATGTAGTGGAATAATTTAAAGTTGAAGAATCTTCTACCTTTATTCAATTTATTTTAATGTACTACATTCAAAAGAAATCTAATTAGGCTTTTTCCTTTATCAAATCACATAAATTGTCATTTTCACCAAACTCAATTTCGTTTCATCTAAGATAATAATTGTTGACAATGGCAATTGTTATAAGGGAAATTATTACTTATACGTTAAACTTCCATTTTCCCATCATTGTCATCATCACCATCGTCGTACGAGTAAATCTATATAAATATATGATATTTTCAAACAAGGAAATTCAATCTGTTTATCTTTCTACTTTGTATTAGTATTATTATTACAAAACATGTTTTTTTGTTATACGTAATACTCAATTTTCCAATTGTGAAATACAAAAAAAAAAATCTTTTGTATTCTTCTTACAACTTATATTGTTTTTATTTTGCTTATTATTATTTTTGTATTGATAAAATACCCATCTAGATCTACATATACACACTTCCACACACAAAAAAAAAGCTTAATAATTTTTGTGGAATGAGCTTGTGGCGCAGAAACAAAACAAACAAACAAAAAAATAAATAAAACGAAGATCATGATAATGGTGTAAAATTATTATTAGAAATAAAATGAACGGAAAATTGGTGGAAAATTAATAGGAACAGAAACAAAAAAAAAAATTTTTTCTTTCTATCGTACTACCGTGTTTCTGTTTCCGTGCTATTGTATTGGTGTGAAAATTTCCCAGAGGGATATACAAAATATGTATTGACATTGTGTGGATCCTATTGTAAAAAAAAAAATTCTTTTTGTTTTAATTTCATTTCTGTTTTTCTTTTGTGTTCTTTTTAATGAAGCTTTTACAGCTTTTTTGTTGTTGTTGTATATATTAAAATTAAGTGATACTGTGTTACGATACATCTTTTATTTTATTTTAATTTCTTACGTTTAATCTAATTATCACATTTTAAAAATTTTCTTTAATTTTCCTTTATTTTAATTTAATTTTTTCTTTTTTTTTTTTTTTGTATCCCAAAAAGGACTTTTCATGTATAATGATATGGTTTGAATATATACATTCTGTATCGTTTTGTGTGTCAAGAGAAAAAACTTTTTTATGTTGTGTTTCCCTTTTCTTTTGCTTTAACCATAAGCTTAGCAAGAATATTATAGTTTAGCATAAATGAAATGATAAACTTTTTAATTTTTTGGGTTAGAAAACCAACAACCAATAAAGTTTTTCAATTTTTGTTGTTTCAGTTTCTGTTTTTTTTGGTTTTTTCTAGTTATACAAAAAATTTTTAGTTTTAATAAAGTTTTTTTTTCTAATTTTGAATATTTTGTGGAAAAAAGATGTGTTACCGAAATTATTATCTAAATTAAATGCTTGAAATATTCGGATGATTGTCACATTATTAACATAAATTTGTTTTAATGTAAATTTGTGTTATTTCTTGTAGAGATGATGTTTTGGTTTTACCGATCTACTACATGCTTACAAACATTTGTTGTGTTAAAAATGTTTATTGGTAAATATCAGTTCACTTTAAACAACAATTTTGGTTTTCTTGATTGCAATATTTATGTTGAAAGCGGTAAAACTCTGTAATCAAAATATTCTTTTGCTAATTCCAAGTTATTAACAAATGACTTTAAAATATTCAGGAATATTTCAATGTTACGACAAACTCTAAGCAATCTTTGAGCTTAACATTTAAATACTAGAAATCGTTAGCCTTGAGTATATGTGTTAAAAACTAATTAAGAAAACATAAGTTTGCTAATTTCAATTTCCATTAGTCGATAGTGTAGTTAGAAACAAAAAAATCAAACTGCTATCGTTAATTCGTAGCGCCATTTTCAAATGTTATTTATGAATATATAAATATTCAATTTACATTTTTACATCAGCCGCTACAGTACTCCCCTCCTAGTTGTGTTCCAGAAAGACTTGAACACTATAACGATAAAAATGCACTGCTGTTTGGTTTCGAGGTGGAAGATTATTATCAACCGAACTAACTATTCCAAAAGCAGGTTTCAATCTATCAATCGAGATATTACAATTCTTATCTCGAATCAAGATAATAAAATGTTTACGAAAGCGCCTAACAATTTTAAATGGTCCTTCGTAAGGAGGAGTAGGTCCAACACGAACCTTGTCAGACCTTATAACAACAAAATCACAGTTGTCCAAAGTTTTCGGGACAAATATGTCATCTTGTTTACACAGTAAAAAAAAAATACATATAGATCATGGGAAACAAAATGCCCCCGATCTGTATGTAATTTTTACATAACGTATGTACACTATATAACTGTACGTAATTTTAAATATCGGGAATATGTAAATGTAAACTATCCTATATGTAATTTTACATAAAAATATGTAGAATTCATTACATATATAATATATATTTTTACATAACTCTATGTCAAAATACATATCGTATATGTTATACATTTTACACATTTCTATGTAAAATTACACATTTGTATGTAGAATTACATAATTACATATGAGAAATTTTAGTATACATTTATGTAAATTTACGTATTCTTCCATATTAATTAAAAAAACAGATTAAATTAATGAAACTTTATTTCATAAAGCAATAAAAATAATAAGAATAACAATACATTCCAATCTATTAAATGAAAATTGAAAATAATAAAAAATTTCGAAAAATTTAAAAAAGTCTTAAATAAAAAAATTCAGAATCATATACACTACAGGTACTACGGCTTTCTGTGTGAAGCTTTATATCATTTTATTAAAATATATGTAATCATCTTCGATCTAGTTAATCAATTCTATTTTCAATTTTTTTGATTAACTTATCCACTTTGCTTATCTGATTCATGTGCCGCTTTCCTCCTCTAACACTTTTATGGTATAAATTTAAAAAACACCTTTGAATGAACTCCATCGTCAATGACACCGTTTTTTCATATTTGATGTTTAGAACGTAGTACAACGACACCAAAATATTTCTGTGGTATTAAACAAAAACAGGATATCTGCAAATATCAAAGTTTTGAGAAAACGCATTTAAAGTTTGAGTTGAGTTTTATTTTAATATTTTGAATTAGTTTACGTATTGCATAATGTTAATCTTTTTAATTACATTGAATTCAATTATCAATTATGCATAAAATGTATTAATTAAAACAGTAAAATAATCCAAAATATAGCTTTATTCCAATAATTACTAAGATACCTAATTTTGCATTTCCACATATTGTTTCGAAAATAATGAAGCTTTTGGAAAATTATTTAGATTATAAGGTGACGCTTCAGATGCTGGAACGAACAGCAGCAAAAACTGATAAAATGAATTTTTGCAGATATCCTGTTTTTGTTTAATACCACAGATTTAATGCTTCAATTATGTTTGTAGCTTCCGAATTAACTAACTTTTTTTCTACAAAGCAGTGATAAATGTAGTTATTACTGGTATCCTCACTTAGCGCTGAAATTAGAATAAGATCATTTAAGAGTTACGTTATAAGCCGGTTATGGTCGTATATGCATAGTTTTACAGAAATCTATATTAGGGGATTTCGACACAAAATATTCCAATATTTAATCAAATAAATTAAATATTAATGTGAATAATTAATTCTTCACTTTATTTGATTATCTTCTAGACTCTTTGCGTGCTCGAAATCGAAAGCATTAATAAAGACGACCGTTAAACCCAATTGTTGGCTAAGTTGCTTTACTTTGCAATACGAATATTATTAACAAATAGTTCTTATCTATAAGTTCCACCTTATTCTAAGAAAATTTTATTAAAATTGATTTAATTTCATTCAAAATGCACCAATTTTATGTTTTGCCGACCGCCAAGCAAAAATCCGTCCGTCAAAATATAAAATTAGAGTTTTTTTAATAAAATTAAACCAATTTTAATAAAAAAAATTCCGAATAAGGTAGAATATTTAGATTCGAACTATTTTTAATGATTATTATATTGAAAAACAAACAATTTAGTCATTAATTGGATTTGACGATTTGAAATACCGGTTTGCCCTTTGTGCATGAAGCAATGCTTTAATAATTGTTCAAGTAAATAACACAAACCTATCACAGCAATCCAAGGAGTATTTATTGGTGAGCAAATTGAATTTAAATCACGATCAATCTAAAATAAAACAAAAGTTAGTAAGTTATTTATTTTAAACATTTTACACTGCCTTACTTCAAAAAACGAAATAATTTGGTTCACGTCTTCGTGAAAATACGCTGCCAGAGCTTTTATACAATCAAAATCGGTGAAATTATCATGACATTTTTTTTAAGTTCTCTGTCTTTTAGTTGATGTTTGCCCCAATTAAAAATTTTGGGTTTCACAATTTTAAAATTATCCGATAACACTGTTATCGGTTTCCCCATCAATACTTTGAAATGGTCAAATAAACATATTTGTTTAAAGAGAAAAGGCCACTCATCTACGGTTTGTTCAATCGTTGGTACTGGATTCTGATTATTCAAAAATAATCTAATTTCTGGATAGCAGCACATCATTTCCTCGGCAACTTTAATTTCATGTTCGGCTGTTAAATTTAATTTATTTTTCATTGCACGTAACCATATTTGTTTCTGTTTCAAACCTTCTGCATTTTGATTACCATAATTTTTTGGCTGCCAATTCGTACAAGATGCACTTAAAGAAGATGGAGTCCTTTTTCTTGTTGGAGGAATATTTGGCTTTAATACGTTGTCCTTATTCGATAATTTATTCAAATAATTATTATGGTTCACCATCATATTGGCTAACCAATTCGTGTCAGTGGAAACAAAATTTTTACCATCAGATGATTTTCGATAAAAGGAGTGAAGATAAAATGAACCAAGTTCCTCACAGACTCTTTTAAATTTTGAAACAGATATTATTTCAGATGATTTCCGTAGTTCGAGAACCACAGATCTCACAAAAAAATTAATATGGTTTCCCAATTGCTGCTGTTTTTCTAATATTGTGCATATATATGGAGGTAATATTTTTAAATAATCCATTTTATTAAATGTTAAAATGTTCTCCTCAAATTCGAAGTTAACGGTTGATATAGAACTTGCGCTCGTGGCACTGGATGTGGTGATGAATGCATTAGTTGTATCTGCTGGTAATGTTGTAGTGTCCATTTCGTGAATTTGTGCTCCGTCAAAGTTTTCATTCCCGGATCCGATATGTATAGGATTTAGAGTAATTGTTTCGGGTAACCATACTTCATTTTCGTTTAAAATCATTAACGAATTATCCTTAAGTATATGTAGAACAATATTTGAGGATATTTCATAACCATCCGAATTGGTTACAATGGTAGTGCCACTAATACCGTTTTCATTAGCTTAAAATAAAAATTAAAACTATTTTAAAAAAACGAAGATACTTATAAAAGAATTGCTCACCTGTTTTAATAATATCTAATATAGGTGATTCGCAGCAAATTAGTTTTCTTATTGTGCGGAACGAATTCGTAACTCTATAGAGTGCTTGGTCCATCTAAGATAATTAAATATTTTTGAAAAATTAAAGATTGAGTAATCAAATTTAATTTGTTTTTTTAGATACCTAATGGGAGTGATGGCAAAGAGAGGAAATGCTTATTATTGTAGGTGTACACTTTAACCGTTGTGCTATATTTTAATTGACTTATAGGAATTAAACTGTAAGTTAAGAAATTAGTCAACATTTCATAAACTAGTGTTTTGTAATTATACATCATTCGACAAAGTTTACCGTAAAATAAAATATCGGATTTTTCTTTACATAAGAAAATAGAATGGATTTTCATTATAGAGATTTCGTTTGATTCGGTTACTGAGGTAACAATATATTCACCGTCTGTAAATACTAAATCCCCAAACAAAACTTTTTTGGCAACAAAGTTATAATTATCCGGAATAAATACATTATACATTTCTTGATCTAATGCCACAGGTTTAATTGGTACTATTGACTGATTCACACGATTACCCATTAAATTCGATTGATATACTTGGTGAAGATATGACAGTGACTTTTCAACATGAACGAAATTTTTTAAATTTCGCACCGCATTTTTGAAATATTGATGTTGATTTTCAGTATGAAATGTCCACATTTTAGAAAGTGGGCCAAATTGTTTGATAAGATCTGGATAGTGTGTCATGTAATGGTGTTTGGAGTTGATTTGTGATTTGGAAAATTTAAAATGCGTAATGATAAATATTGCTGTATAGAAAAATTAAGAGTTGTAAGAAGAGATTCATCAAAACTCGAACTTGTTGTAATACGACATAATTCTACAAGTAAAGAAAACATTTTCCAAATTGGATTTTTAAAAAGGTCACTATTTTGAAATTTACTATTTAAAAAACAATATGGTATGATTATTATTGAAATCCATATATCATATGCTTTGCCGGTAACACATTTTTTATTATGATCAATATTCATCAGAATTGGAAGTTGCAATTTTTTAGGTATTATTTTAAACGAAGACATTAACCAGCTTTCCGTTACTATTTCATGGGTAAAGAAATAATTAAATATCAAATACAAATCACGGCACGCTATACCTTCAAAAATATCGTGCGCAATGCATGGTGGAAGTCCGGGATTAGTGACGTGAAAATATTTTAACTCATTCATAATAGAATCAAATTTTAGCCCACGATAATGAATACTATTGGAATTTAAACTAAGTAAATCATGACTATATGTTTCAACACTTCTACGTCTGACAAATTGGAACGTAAAAGTAACTACATAATTTATGTTCATTGCTTACACCTAGCGATATTTCAATAGGCTCAACTAAATTTAGGTTATTTTTAAAATATTTTGACCTAAGGTGAGCAGTCTTAAATGGTTGGAATACGTTAAATGTTGGGATATGCAATTTAATTTTGCTTGATAGATGCGACACGTTCAACTGATTACACGCATTTTCCAATTGTAAATTAAATTGTTCTTGCTGGTAGTTTGCAATAGAGGAAAATTTGTCGAAAATATAGTTAATGGTAGAATCAGGTACTATATATTTAGTTTTTAATTCTAATGCAAATTTGCCAATAGTTTCGGTATTTATAGTATCTTGCGGTTCCGGATTTTGTACTATTTGTGAAAATAACGGTTGCCCATAATTATCAGAACTAGCATCTGGTATCAATGAGGAATCGTCTTGTTCAGAATTAGCATCTAGCATCAAGGAGGAATCGACTTGTTCTGCAGCTTTGTGCTTTTGAAACATATGAGAACGAAAAGTACTACAGTTTTTAAAAAATTTATTACAATAAAACGGGCAGTAAACTTTGTCATTGTTTAAAATATGTTGACAGTAATGCCTTATTATTTCTTTGTTTGAGTTTAAAATTGTTCTACAATTATTTATTATACAATTTTTTCTAAATATGACTCGGTTACATTTTTTCTCATTATGTTTTCGAAATAAATGCGAAAGATATGAATTAAAATTATTGAATATAGCAGAACAGTTTCGATAGCACCTAAATCTAGCATTTTCAGTATTTTTGTGTATCCGAATATGACTTTCATAATCCGTTAAAATTTGCGACACATAACTGCATCCCTGGTACTTGAACGACATCTTCAAATGTGATTTTAACATTAATTTATGTAATATACTAAATATAAGTTTTAGGGATTTAGTAATATGTTGATATGGGATAAAATTATTGGTTGAGTTTCCTAAAGTGTACTGTTACCTATAGCGCATATTGGATTATTTATTAAATACATAATCCATAATCGCAAATAATTCGGCTTGTGAATTGTTGATAATCGTACGGGGAATATCTTATTGTTGATAATATGGGCTGTAAGTCCTTTTTTGGTGGTTCTAATACAAATTTTATGTCAGATGCACAAAGAATATTTTACAAGTATTTATACACAATAAGATATTCCGACGTTTTTGTATCTACCACGCCTGGGAGCTAACAACAGTGTATGCAAGGTTACGATACGACATGTAGACGCTCCCATTGATGTCGACTATACCAGCTGATTTTTCGTTCTTGTGTGAGCAAAACACTCATATCTACAATTCAAGAATCAACAATTTACAAGCTGAATTATTTGTGATTATGACATTATTTAAATAAATAATCTAACATGGATCAAGTAATAGTAAACTTTTAGGTTACACATAACATTTTCACATAAAAACTAAAACCAATAATTTTATCCAATATCTACATATTATTGAAGCTCTAAAACACTTTTATTTCAAAGAATACTCTATAGAATTTTGTATTTAAATTACGTACCTTATAGATAAAATATAATGTAGTAAATTAGTAATACTAATTATATTTAAATTTCAATGTAACACTACAATAATTGAATAAACCACTTGTTTGACAATCACACATAAAATACACGCGTTCTTCTTTTTTTTGATCGTTTATTATCCCCTCTCTAATTTTCTCTTCTCGCTTCTCTTATTTTACAGACATTTTATGTAAAATTACATGTTAAATACAGAGAACTACATATCGTATGGATAATTCCATAACTTGGGATGGATTTTTCAATAAAATTATGGATTATTCTTGGAATTATATGTAATTTAAGATTATACAGAACATTTTACAGAATTTTACATAATCAGTTACTGACTTTTTTGGTTTACATAAATATATGTAATATTTTTACTACGATTTATATGGAATTTTACAGAATTTATGTAAACATTTTTTACTGTGTAGCTTTACGCTTAGGTGACGGTATAAAGTTTCTCATTGCATTACGCAATTGGTCGATAACTCTGTCGCTACTGGGCAACGATGAAAGTGGCCTCCCAATAAAAAATTCACTGGACAGTTTAATGGGTTGCCCATAAACCATCTCGGCTGGAGAGCACTTTAAAATTTCTTTCACGGTAGCCCGGATTCCTAATAAAATAATTGGAATTTCAGAACTCCAATCAACTGAATTACCTCTGGCCATAAGAGCAGCTTTAAGCTGTCTATGGAAGCGTTCAACCATGCCGTTGGCTTTAGGATTATAAGCCGTAGTACGTATCCTAAAAAATTGTTAGCTCATTAAAAAGTTTTGATTCAAACTGTGATCCCTGATCCGTAGTAATCTGAGATGGAACGCCAAAGCGTGACACGTAATTATTGACAAAAGAAGTGGCAATGGTTGCAGCTGTAATGTTCGCTATGCAGTATGCTTCAGGCCAGCGAGTAAATCGATCGACACAAGTAAGAATATATGAACATCCATTCGAAATAGGCAAAGGCCCAACAATATCCAAATGTATATGTTCAAAACGACACGGTGGAATATCAAATTGTCCGTGGGGTGAAATAGTGTGCCGTTGAACTTTAGCACGTTGGCAGGATAAACAAGAACTAGCCCAATGGTTTACGTCCTTGTTAATATTAGGCCAAAAATAACGGACCGTAATCAACTTACGAGTGGCTCAGACACCAGCATGCGCTATATTATGTAAAGAGTCGAACACAAGTCTACGTAAAGAAGCTGCGATATATGGGCCTCAACAAAATATCTAAAATGCTTAATTGCCAGATATATTGCGAGAAGTTCTCTATCGAATGCAGAATATTTAATTTCCGCAGTCGTTAATTTTTTAGAGAAAAATCCTAAAGGTTCCCACTTCTTCTTATTATACTGTTGCAGAACAGCGCCACCGGGGGTGCTCGATGCATCAGTAGTAATACTAAATTTCGCATTTGCTATAGGATGCGAAAGAAGAGTGACATTTGCCAATTCATTATTTAAAGCAATGAATGCATCATTGCATTCGGAAGGCCAAGAAAAACTCTTGGGTGTCTTAGGGAACTTAAGCAATGCTGACGAATGTGAATGAATTGGACTTTGAAATTCAGCCAACTTTGGTATAAATCGATGATAGTAATTTGCCATCCCGATATACCGCTGAATGTGTTTAATGGAACCAGGAGCAGGAAAATCCCTGATGGCACGTATTCTTGCCTCAGAAGGTTGAATGCCATCAAGGGAAATCTTGTGGCTTAAAAACCTAAGCGAAGCAGCGCCAAAAAACATATTTCGGTGTCTTAATACGGACGTCAAAATCAACCAGTCTCTGAAACAACTGTTCTAAATGAATCAAATGTATGTTGCTCTTCTGACTGGGATGCCACCAAGATATCATCAATATAAGCAGCAAAACGCTGGAATGTCTGAGCGGCGTTACATAAACCAAATGGCATCCGAGTAAATTCAAATAAGCTAAAAGGTGTTGTGATAGCCGTCTTATGCACGTCCTCAACAGCGACTGGAATTAAATGATAAGCCCTGACCAAATCAATCTTGGAAAAAATGGTACAACCATGCAAATTCATGGAAAAACTTTGAATGTGGGAAATCGGATTTCTAGCCGTTACTGTGATCGAATTTAATCTTCGATAATCACCACATGGCCTCCAATCTAAATCCTTTTTTCTAACCATATGTAAAGGACTTGAAGTAGAGGATGCCGACGGACGACAAATACCTAATTCCATCATATGTTGGAATTTTAATAAAACGGCTTTATGCCGATCCGGATCTAGTCTTCGAGGTCTCGTCACCGGTAAATGTCCGTTTGTAACATTATGATGTACAACAGAGCGGCGGACAGGCAAATTAAAATTGGGCAACGCTGTAAGTGTAGGAGATTTATTAAGGAGCGTGCCATAACCATTGTCAATGGAAAAATGCACCGGAGTCGGAGTTTCAAAACTCTTCACCATTGCATCAACTGACAATTTAGTGGTCGAATCTACCAGCTGTTTATGCTTCAGATCCACTAAAAGACCAAACTTTGCAAAAAAATCAGCACCAATGATTGGCCTATCCACAGAAGCTATTAAAAAAACTGGTGGAAAATCTCGTTTTAAACCGAGATTGACCTTAATCAACCATGTACCATAGGTACGAATGGTTGATCCATTGGCTGCTGTCAGAACTAGATCACTTCAAAAATTGTTTATGTTAATATGAAAAAATTTAACTGGTAACACTGAAATATCAGCGCCAGTATCGATCAAAAAAGTTAAATTAATATTGCTTTCGTGTATAAAAAATCGACTGGTGGGGTTTCTAATAAAATTAGTCGACTCAACGCTGTGTGGCCTTACTCGTTTTTAATATAGTTAAACGATTTATCAGAATTGTCTAACTTAGATTGCTTGTCATGATAATATGAGCAAGGTTGCCTACAGAAATGTGCCTTTGGGCCAGAAAGACGGTGTAACTTGCACCACGAGTCATCGGGTGTCTGTTTATTGTTACTACTAGTCTTTTTTTGTCGAGAATTGTCAAAAGAGGAATTTCGACGATAGTACCTTATCATTATAAAGATTATTCATCCGGGCTTCTAACGAATTCAATCGAGATTCGATGGTCTTTAATGTCGTCGGCGCGTCTCGCCCATTCCACTTGGCTGGAGTTTTTTTTCAGAAGTATCAGAAATATTTGTAATATTCGACAAATTAGTTGGAACTCGAAGGTCTGTTTAATGTTACTAATCTGGGAGTTCGATACATAGCTTCATGAATCTTATCCGCTGTCTTAGCGAGATAAATATTAAAATTCATCATAAACATGTAAGTCTGTAAATAATAATAATAATAATAAACCTAATGACAAAATGAATGTGGCTGTGTCTCAGCCTAAAGTGGTAGTGATAGTTGCAGTTATAAGAACGGTAACAATAATAATAATAAAATTAATAATGGTGGTACAGTAACGTCGGGAGAGGTTGTGCCGATTACAAAAATATTATCGGAGGCAAAAACTAGTAACGTTAGTGGCAAGCTAAATAAAAATACGAAGGAGTGCAACACCGAGGAATCTGTAAGTTTACCAAAACAATCATCAGTTTATAAAAATTAGGGCTTTGAAAACAAAAATCTTCATCAAGATGTTATTTTTGGCACTGGTAATAGTAATACATCTATTGGAGCTATTCCACCGCGTAAATGGCTATTTGTAGCGAGGCTTAAGCTTTGCATTACCGACGCCAATTTTAGAGAGTTTGTGAAAAATAATCTCCAAATTCCGGATGCCAATTGTGTGCGTATTGAGAAAAATTTTCAAAATTGAGTTGAGGCGAATTATATTTCTTTTAAAATAAATGTACTTTTGGTATGTATTTGGTCTTGTACAGATAAATAATATTCCCAACTATAATGAAACATTTCCGGATTTATTTTTCGCAAATTCTCGCAAATCCTCCGTGGTTTACCAACGACCTAATAAATATTTGAAACCGTAAAAAAATTATATCGGAGGTGAAAGTTCTCCAAGAGTGGCCAAGGTTCAAAATAAGATAGTATCAAATTCAAAATTATTCTGAAATTTCGTTGACTCCAAAAGAAAAACTTTTGGTTTTCCGTCAACAATGTCGTTCAATGATATTAATGGGAATAATTCTGATGATATTGCAAACTTATTTCCTTCTTTTTTCCAAAATGTTTATAAACGAACTGATATTATGTTGAATATGAAATTGATTAAGACAGTTGTACCAACACTTGCTCGTATACCTCTCACATGGCTCCAGATGATATCACTAAATCCCTCCATCTTTTTAAGGATGGATGTGGCCCAGATGCTATTTCTTCAAATTTTTCTAAACAATTCTATAACGAAATGGCTCAGTCTTTGTCGATTTAATTTAATAGTTCACTTTTGAAAGGTGTTTTTCCGGTTGTTAATAAATCGTCTCATTTTGTACCGTTATTTAAATCAGGAAATCAAAGTTCAACCGACTACCGAGGTATTTCATTATTTGAGTCGATTGTTTGTGAATCTTTGTTTTTCGGTCTTAAGTCATTTATTCTACATGAGCAACATGTTTTTTTCCGAGGACGTTCTTCAGTATCAAACTTACTAGAATTTACGAAACATGCAACAGAGGTGGTTGAAGGCAATGCTCAACTTGATTTTATTTATACTGACTTAAGTAAGGCGTTTGACTCAATTCATCACTTTATCGTTCTGCAAAAATTAAAATTGGTATTAATGATAATTTGATCAAATGGCTTGAGCCATACCTTACTTGGAGGATTCAGCGTGTAAAAAATAATAATAGTTTATCTGATCCAATTTATGTACATTCTGGGGTAGCTCAGGGCACACATCTCGGTCCGCTTATTTCTATATTATTTTTAAATGATATCACGAAATGTATAAATATATTTTATAGGAGTTACAAAAGGGTGTAGAAGGTTTCAATTATAAATTCCGTAGGTATTCGCAGAGTACAAAAAGTAATATTGTTCTAATTGAAAATTAACTACACGCTAAATTTCATTTAAAGGCTTAATTATTTTTTATATTTTACAATATAAAAGTTTTGTTTATTTAAACAGGAAAACACATTGCATAATCTGCACCACTCAAAGTGCAATAGCATTCATCTACATTCCAAACAAAAAATTTACAAAACTAAAGTTTAAAACAAAAACTAAATTACAAATCACCACCACTGTGCTACGTGTGTCTGTGTTTATAATTTAATTTTTGTATGTTTTTGATTCAATTGATTTTCATTTCTGTAGATTTACAAAATTAAAAATTTTTTTTTGTTTTGTTAATTTTATAAATTTTTTTTTTATTTTAATTTTTTGCATTGCATAGTTGCTAGTTCTATATTGTTAACATTAATATTAAAAACTATATCTAAAAACAGCTTGATAAAAATATAATTTTCTGTTAAAAAAAAATATTTTTGTTTAGTTAAATTTTATTTTTAATATTTACACTCTATCGCGCTCATGTATACGAGTGTATGTACACACTGAATGAAAAACTTTATTTAATTTTTTTTCCCGTTTTATAGATGTACACAGAAAAAAAAAATTGATAATTAGTTTGTACAAACATGTACAAATAAAAAAAAAAGGAACAAACCATTAAATTTATTGTTTTTAATATTTTTTTGGATTCGTTGTTGGCTTTTCTCGGTCGAGATACGCCGCCGTCACGTATGGCTGCACAAAAAATATATGTGTGTGTGCACAGCAATATTGTAGTCTTATTTATACGTATGAACAAGTTATGGTAGAGTAGAATTCTCATGAAGCACTTTTCCAATTAAATTCGTTCATGGCTATATCGGTTTGATATGTTCTGTTTTCATCTTTTATATTATTTTTAATTAAAGAATTTATTTTTCGTATTTATTTTAGTATATAGAATTTTACTAAAAAATGTTTGAAAATTTGTCTTAACTTGAAATTGCTTTCAGTTCGAAACGCTTGTAAATACAATAAGATTATCACTATCCATTAGTATAATAAATCGTTTTTTCTTTAAGCTCACATTTGTATTTAAATATGTAGTTTTATTACGCCAAAGCATTCGAGCATATTGTGAAATCACATTCTATGGAACTTAATTTAATACGTGTAATAACAAATACCGGTTAAATTATTAAAATAACTTAAATTAAACTAGGTTTGGTGTTGTTGTCAAATTTCTTAGCAAGACGTTGTTGTTGTCAAATATATTATTAACTCCACATTTAGATGATTGAGCAGCATGTTTTGAACTATGTTTGGTTAAAGTTTAGTCTATTTAAAATATTTACCTAGGAAACGTTCGACCCCAACGGATCTTTTGTTGTTTAGATATTTTATTCCAGTAAATTATTTAATCAACATAAAATGTTATCCATAAAGTAAAATTATTAGCCGTAAAATATATACTGAGTTTTATAAGCTTTTACTAAATTATCACTTAAATTATCCTAATTAGAACTTTAGGTAATTCGTTATCAGATTTAAATATGTTTCATGTATTTGTTATGGTTGTCAAATAACGTAAAGCTAAATTATATTTAGAGTTAAGCATACTTGTAACAAATGGCTATAGCCTACAAAATTTTTAAATTTCAGTTAATCTTTCAATAGTTCCAGCCAGTGTTGTGCGTCTACGCCTTTTTTGAGATTATCTACACTGAAATTTCGACAATAGCGTATAGACAATAGTTTTCAACGTAGACAATATGTATACATAAAATTCAGAATATCGCTGAAAATACCTAATAGACACAATTTTTTGTATAATAGATACTATAACCTTTTATTTGAACACCGACGTTTCGATGTATTTCATCATCATCACGCAGGGTGGATTACAATAATAAATAAAAAAATATTTTCCAAACATTTACAGACAATGAGAAAACAAAGAGGCCTAATGGCCCAACCAGCGAATCAGTAACAACTTAACGTATGGAATAATACGATAAATGAGTTTTGCTTGTTACTGGTGTGGCGAGCGAAACCTTAACAACTTTTTCGTTTAGTTTCGTTAAATATATTTGTCATTTAACAGAGCGAAGAATTACGTGCAAACTGAAGGAAACGTCAAATACCAACTTGGTTTATGCATACGCATGTTTATTATTCTCGGTAAAAGTTTTGTTTTCTATTAGTAAACTAAATTAATTTTCTCTATTTGTGAATCATTTTATATTAAATTAATGTAATGGAAACATTTAAAATATTGTAAAATAATTTCGCAATTTTTATTTTTTTTTTGTTGAAAATTTATAACTTGTAAATATGTCTGGACATTTTTAAGATTGTTTTATTCGAATTTTGATTTAGACACCAAAAATGGATTATTCCTATTTAATTAGTGCTGCAGAAAGCCACAAGTGTCTTTATGACAAAATGGATAAGCATTACAAAAATGTTATATTCAAGGAAATTAAATGGATGAAAATCGCACAGGTCACTGGAATATCAAGTAAGTTAAAATCTTAACACCCACATGGTTACAATGATGAATTCAGTACCCTAACAATTTTTTTTCTTATTTTTAAAGAAGATGATTGCAAGAAACGATTGGGATATTTACGAGAAAAGTTTCATAAAGAATTAAAAAAATACGATGGAACGGATAGCCAGGCGGTGATCGAGGAATGGCCGCATACTATGGAAGCCTGATGTTTTTAAAACCTTTCATTCAACCGAGAGCGTTAGTAGTTGAATGATACATAGATGATGGTTAGTAGTTGAATTATATGGACACTTCACGACGCTTTTATATAAGGGAGATTCCGAACTACTTCTTGTCACCATAACTCTTGGTGTTGTTGGTGGTTAACATCTTCCCAGTCCGTAAATTGCAACGGTGCGCAGAGAGTCTTAATTTCTTTAATAAATCTCAGAAAATTGTGTATAGCGATATATGCTAACTACAATTTTTTCCGCGGTATCAAGCTGCATGTTTAATGTGGTTAAAAGTATTCGCCATCTACATACCAAAATGCCAAAAGTATTTTCAAGTACGCGTCTGGCTTGTGTTAGGCGTCTATTGAATATTTCCTTTCCTTTTGGGAGACATACTCCCGGGTATGGTTTAATTAAATTCAAAGTTAAGGTGAATGCTGCATTCCGACGAAAAAATTTGATACCGTATTTTGTGTGCCTACTGATTACCAGCATAAAGTCGCTTCCCAAAACTACTTTGATTGAAAATTCCTAAAATTCATTTTGATGGTTATTTTATAAGTAAAGTACATTACCTCCGTTACTCTGTGAGCCATATGCCCCGACATCTATATAGGTAAATATGTATTTCGCATCACATGCGGCCATCAACATTATACTTTAAAATTTTTTGTAATTAAAAATTGGCTAACGGAATCTGTGAATAGCGATGTGTTTCCCATCGACTGCGCCTACACAATTTGGGAAATTCCAGGAGGTCATGTATTTTTGGTTCCGTCACGTAGAGGCTACCAACTATCGCCCATATTGCCCCACAGGTTTCGTAGACTATTAATCGTACCATCTCCTTTCCAACTTTCTAGCTCCACGCAAGAGATTGAAATGAACATCTTTGGGATAAATATCTGGAAATATGAGTTTCAATTTAATGCGTCACATTTTTTTAAATAACTAATTTTCAAACTCACAGTAAAGTCAGTGCAAGACGAAATTACGTGCTCAATAAATTTCGAGATTTTTCGGCCATATGGATCTTCATTAAATTAAGCAATAAATCAAAAATAGCTGGTGTGCGAATGTGTATAAAAATTGATTTCGGTCGTTTATTTTAATTTCCGAAAATGTAACCTAAAAATAAAATAATTTTGTCACATTCAAAACTTTATACAAAAGTACATATTTGGTTACCTTAAAATATCCATAGCGATACCTCGTGCGATAAATTAGCCTAACAGCACAAGAACGCTTCTTCTTATGCTGGTCTTTTAATCTCTTAAGCTCATTTAATTTTTCAAAAACTATAATCAGCTCCTGCAACTCTTTAAAAGCGTCCCCCATTTATTGAAGGTCACGTAATAAAATGTACCCGATCTAAAACAAACACAATATAATAATTGCGCAATTTATAGTAATTTTCCAATGAAAATTTGTTCACGGAAATGATTATAAATTCAATTTACTGAAATAAATATCGGACGACCATTTGTGGCTGGAAATTTTCGCAAATTAATTTTGTATGTTCACAAATCAAAATAAAAGAAATGTACATGAACGCAAATTACAATTTTAAATTTTATTTATAATTTTAATTTATAATTAGTTTTAACCCTCAGGGCACCGACTATAAAAAAGTCACGTTCAGTACTGACATGGGTTAGCCTAACCCGGCAACTTTGATTGGCTGTATCTTGGGCTGTAGTTGGCCAATTGAAACGTTTTTTTTTAATCGATAGTCCATTTTGTCACAAATACGAGGGTGCTAATAGATTTATCGAATAATTTGTTTAAACAAAGATACATTCAAAAGTTTAAACATTTTGAAATTTTTTTTTGTAAAAAATCACTTTTTTTTTTAAATTGCATGACTTTGTGAAAAAAAAAGATATCGAAAATTTTCTTGTTGCATTTTAAAGCTAAAAAGTTGTTCTTTAAAATGGCCGAATCAGTTTTTTGATCCATTCCAAAAACTATATTTTTTTTAAACTTTGAAATCACCCGTTTTTTAGGATAGCGATAAAACCTTCCATGATTGATTTATCGTAACATGGCACAACTGTAATATAAATAAATAACAAAATTGATTGTTGAATGAAAGTTTTATTGTTCAAAATATAAAAAAAACAAAATCAGACTGTATTTCCACATTCGAGGCATATTTTGGCTACATGGTCTCTGCACATAGCCTTATTACATTTGAGGCACTTGTAAAATGTTTTGCGGTCGAGAGAACTCGGAGCGCTAGTCTAGCAGCTAGCGCAGGTTTAACAATTGCATCGCAAGTTCCATTCCATAATCAATTCTTCTCATTTGAGTGTTATTTTGATTTAAATTGTAAAGGATAAAAGAATTTAACAAACATTTGTTATAATGAACACCGTTTCTTAAAACCAAACATTTGATTATAATGAACGCCGTTCATTATAACCAAATTTTTGGTTAAAATGAACACACGTTTATAATGAACAAAATTATTTGTGCTATGACCGATCATTATAAGCGAATTCTACTGTACATAAGCATAGAGCATAATTTTGAGGGTAGGATACACAATAATAAATTTTTAATTAATAATAAATATTTAATTAATAATAAAAATATAAAAAATAGTAAATTGTACAAACCAAAACACTTTACTCCAGCCAAAACTCCAAAAAAAAAAAAAAAATCTGTCTCCCGAAAATACGGATTTTGTAACGTTTAGTACTGACTGGGTGAGAAATACCCGAGGTCAACTTTCTAACTCGAACCACTCGAGCACCAAGCGCAGACTGAGGCTGCCACTCACGGCTTACACAGACACTACCACAAAGATTTTTTAGCCCCCACTCCGGACCCCACCTTTCACTTCCTTTCAAATGGCACGACTTTAAAAATCTGTCTGGGTTACGGTAACCCAGTCAGTACCCTGAGGGTTAATATTTTTTGCCCTTATCTTGTATTTAAAGGAATAAATTTCGCTAACTCACGTATAATTAGTCGCCTTTCCTTTATAATCGCTGTATGTAAATTTTTCGCCTTTTTTGGTTGTTCGTCGCTCGAAAGTCGCAGGAAAAGAGCAAGATTTTTCAATATTTCGCTGAATCATTCGCGGAATTTTGGGTTGCCCGTGTTTAACAAAAATGCAACCACGAAATTAGGCGCGAGTTTAACTAATTCAAAATACATTAATTAATTCACTATACACTAAGTCGCGCGCAATCTATTATGTGACACGAAAAGTTAACGCTATAATCTATTGCAAATTTATAGTATAAATATTAAAAGAATTTACAAACGCAGGCTATAATAAATGCTACTGTCATTAAATTGATAAACAAAAAGAATATATAATTTTTGTTTACCAATAAAATTGATGACGTTTTAATGAAATTAGCCTTTTACAAGATGACGATAAGTATTTTTGTTATATAAAAAAAAATGTTTGTTTAATTATATGATTCTATATAATTTAAATTTGCTCTTAATAAATAATCTTTATTTTTAGGTGGACGTCTTTATCATACTCCCGCCCGTTGACGAATATACTTGTATTTCCGTCAACAATAATTACTCCAGTGGAAGTATACAAATTTTGGACACTGGTCGTTTCAATATATTGGACGCTGTCTTTACGGTAACGACTCTAATTAATCCGTCTGCACCTGGATGGCTTTCCATGATTCTACCCATCAACCACTTGCATGAAGGCAGGTTGTCTTCTTTGATTAATACCAAATCGTCGATTTTAATATTTTCTACGCTGGTTTTCCATTTGTGCCTTTGTTGAAGATTATTGAGATAGTCATGGTGAAATCGCTTCCAGAAATTTTGTGCTCTCTGCTCAACTTGTTGCCATCTAGATAAACGGGACGTGATGATGTCTTCTAAATCATTCTCAGGTACGGATGATAAAGATGATCCCATCAAAAAATGGGCTGGGGTTAATGCATCAAACGATTCGTCATCTTCCGATATAACACAAAGTGGTCGTGAGTTTAATATTCCCTCGATTTGACACAACAAAGTACTCATTTCTTCGAAGGTAAGATGACAGCTGCCAGTAACTCGATTTAGGTGGGTTTTAACTGACTTCACCGCGGATTCCCACAATCCACCGAAATGCGGAGCAGAAGGAGGTATATGATGCCAATTTATCTCATTATGAGCGCAAAATTCTGTAATAACGGAATCATTAATTTTAGAACTATTAATTTTATATACCTCTTTCAGTCTTCTGTTGGCTCCAACAAAATTCGTGCCATTATCCGAGTATATGTTGCTTGGAACGTTTCTTCTGGCGGCGAATCTTTTTAATGCTGCGATGAATGCATCCGTAGTTAGTTCCGTGACCGCTTCTATATTCTATATGTATCGCTTTGGTGACCATGCATATGAATATTGCAATGTATCCTTTAACCAGTTTTGCCCCGCGACCTTTCTTGCTAGCTAATACGATGGGTCCAGCATAATCTATTCCACAGTTAGCGAACGGCCGTGCTGGAGTTACCCGGACCGAAGGTAAGTCGCCCATAAGCTGTTTGGTAGTTTTTGCTCGATTTCGGAAACACTGGATACATTTTCGAACTATATTGCGCACAGCTGCTCTCCCCTTTACGATCCAATAGTTTTGACGTATAAGATGGAACGTGTGGGTTGGAGGTATTTTAAATGGAAAGAGGAAATTATCATTCTGCTTACGATATGGGAATTAGGCAGAATGATAGGGTGTTTGTAGTCATACATATTTATAGAGTTCTTTAGCCTGCCACCGACACGTAATAAACCATCAGCATCTAAAAACGGTGTAAGTGATGATAGCGGATGGTGTTTGGGTATCGTCTGGTTTTTGGTGATCATCACAATTTCTCTCGCGTAATCTTTAGTCTGTACCCATTTGATGAGCCCTTTTGTGGCTGTAGACATTTCAATCAAAGTGATTCCATTATTTTGACGTGTTCCTTTCTTCTTTCTCGTATTTTCAATAAATCTGCGAATGAAACTTAAAATTCTTATAACTTTATTGAATGAAAACGTCTTACTCAATACTGTCTCATATATTTCGTTTTCTATAGTTTGATGTAGTTGTGTGTGGACAAGTGATATTGATTGTTTCTGCTTCATTTCGCAGATTGAATACACATCATTTTTCGCAATTGGCCATAATTGTTCTTGTTGAATTAACCAGGATGGTCCATGCCACCACTGACTGAGTGACAAGAGTTTTGACGGCAGTATTCCATTATGGATTATTTTGGGATTTGATGTGATTCCAATGATTCCTGGCTAACAATTGTTGGATTTGGGAGACGCGATTAGCTACAAAAGTTTTCCATTTGGTTGGGTGAGCGGATAACTATGCCAAGACAATATTCGAGTCTGTCCAACCATATATAGGAACGTCTTTGGGTAGAGTTCTCTTAACTTCGGCTATCAATTTGTATAAGAGATGTGCCCCACATAATTCCAATCGAGGTAACGAAACTTGTTTGATCGGTGCCACTTTGGTTTTAGATGCTATTAGTTCCGCTTGCATTTCTCCTTGC
Source organism: Tipula helvola (assembly GCA_963556165.1). NCBI lineage: Eukaryota > Metazoa > Arthropoda > Insecta > Diptera > Tipulidae > Tipula > Tipula helvola. Next base: position 32,614,438 of record OY744481.1, read on the forward strand.
TCGTTTTTAAATCGACTATAGATCACAGCTGCATATGCTCGTTCGCTGGCATCACAAAACCCATGAATCTGCATCTCGTTTCCTTTGACGTATCGTGATATTTTAAGCTGTTCCAAATGGGGAAGTTCGTCCTTTAATTGTCTCCACAAAATTGCTACATCATTGGGTAGCTCTTCGTCCCAGTCTAATTTCCTTAGCCATAATTGCTGATACAGGATTTTGGCTATTATGATGGATGGTGATAGTAGTCCTACGGGATCAAAAATCTTCGATGCATTTGATATTAACGTGCGCTTTGTCGGTGTTATTTCTTCTGGCAGGTTTACCTTGAACGATAGTGAATCATCTTTTGAATTCCATTGAAGGCCTAATATTTTGGTAGATGAACTCGTTTCTTCAAAGGGAACTATTGATTCATGATTTTCGTTTGTTTGGTCCCTCAACTCATGCACATTTGACTGCCATTTTCGCAAATTGAATCCTCTTTGTTCCAAAACATACTCTAATTTTTCTTTTAGATGTCGGGCTTCTTTGACGGTGTCCGCGCCAGATAGGTAATCATCTATATAAAAATTGTACAAAATTTCATCAGCAATGAGTGGATATTCTTCTTGGAAATCAAATGCAGTTTGCTGTAGAGATTTTGTTGCTAAAAATGCTGAGCTAGCCATTCCAAATGTTACAGTTGTGAGTTTGTAGGACTTCAAAGGCTCACTCTCATTTTCTCGCCAAAGGATTTGCTGATATTTGTGATCATCTTCAGATACCATAACTTGCCTGTACATTTTTTCTATGTCAGCTGTCAGCGCAATTCTATTGTATCGGAATTTCAATAATATAGTCCAGAGGGTTGGTTGTATGGTTGGACCGACCATAATTATGTCATTTATGGAATTTCCGTTGCTAGTCTTGCAGGAACCATCGAACACGACGCGCAATTTTGTAGTGGTACTTTCCTCCTTTGTGACGGCGTGGTGTGGCAGATAGTAGGTGTTCTCCACTGGGGCTGCTGTAGTATCTTCAGGAATCTCGCATAAATGTCCCAATTATATTCTCGCATAATCTTAACGTATTCCGATTTCAATTTAGGTTCGCGTTTTAATTTATTTTCTAAATTGAAGAATCGTTTTTTCGCAATGTTTATAGAGTTTCCCAGTGTAGCATTCGATTCCTTGAGCGGTAGTTTCACAATATATCTGCCAGAATTATGTCGTGCTAAATGTTGTTTGAAATGTTCCTCGCATTCGTCTTCTTCTTTGGAAAGTGGATTACAGCTGGGAAGTTCCTCCATTTCCCAGAATTTTCGGATTGTCTCATCTACATCTATACCAACATGATAGTTGAAACTCGTGGTTGGATTTTGTGTTTTCTTGGCTTCACCCGCTATTATCCAGCCAAACATGGAATTTTGTGCCGCTAAATCATCTTCTAAATTTTCCAGTCGACCTTCACGTATATTATGTGACACGAAAAGTTAACGCTATAATCTATTGCAAATTTATAGTATAAATATTAAAAGAATTTACAAACGCAGGCTATAATAAATGCTACTGTCATTAAATTGATAAACAAAAAGAATATATAATTTTTGTTTACCAATAAAATTGATGACGTTTTAATGAAATTAGCCTTTTACAAGATGAAGATAAGTATTTTTGTTATATAAAAAAAATGTTTGTTTAATTATATGATTCTATATAATTTAAATTTGCTCTTAATAAATAATCTTTATTTTTAGGTGGACGTCTTTATCAGTGGCGAATAAAATAATTGACAATGACAATGGTTGGGCCATGTAAAATTCGTTCAGTTAAATGTTTAGCTGAAAGTCAAATAGTCTATGAAAAAAGCAAAAAACATAAGCGGCTTGCATTGAATTTGCATTATGAAGAAGAAAGACAGGGAAATATTATTTAACTGTCGGATAGCTAGTCCTTTTTTAACTAACTACTCCTTTTGTTGATTTGTCGTTTGTCACGCCAAATAGTTTTAATATTTCTTCTATAAACTCTAGACGGCTGCTATGAAAAACATCTTATTACCCTAAGTTTTTACGACATACGCGACAATAGTCATTTCAAGGTGTGTACATGCTCTAATTCTGGTGAAAAAATATACACTACGAAGCTAGCAATTGTTTACTATTTTTCATATTGAAATTTTTTTTTTATTGGTTTGGTAAACTTGTTTGTTCTAGTTGGAAATAATTCAACTCATACAGCTAACTTCCTGGTGTATACATTTGTTTACCAGAATTGGATGTACACACATTCAAGTGACTACTATAGCACAGACACTCCTCACTCGAAAATACATAATCACAATAATGCCGCATACTCGAAAACTCTAGACAATAACTTTTTTGTTAATTTTGCAACAGAAGAACTTGAGACGGCTTGGATTTTTTTTTAAATAAGAGGAAGAATAAATTCCGTCAATTTCTTCTATTGAGAAATTACCAAAATATTTACCATTTTCGTAAAAAATTAGTGCTATACGATATTTTATAGAACGATACGACTAAGGGAATAAAGACCGTCTCAAAAAACAGTTAAGTCTCTATGTTAGTAAGTTAGCTATTGTGAGGCTAAGTGGAATACAACCATTCGAAGCATCTTGCGGTAAAACTAAAATCAGTACGTGATCAAGGACGCCTCTATGAAAAAAATTTAAATCCATGTTGGAATAACTTTTTATTGATATATTCTTCCATAATTACTTAATCAATTTTAAAACTTAGCATTTAAAGAAATTATAACGAAACTTCCGCATTTTGTATTTCTAGTCAATTATGACAAAAATATTTAACAAAAATTCAGACCACTTATGTATAATGCTGACCCAGAACAGCTATAACAATTGGCCTCAAAGGATTGTCGTCTTTGTGTATTTAGTCGCACCATTTTAGTGAGCCAGTGGAATTAAAAGTCAAGCGATTAATTAAAAAAAATCATTGTCTTAAAATAACGAGTAACATTTTTGATACCTATAATAATACCTATAATCAAGTATAAGGTTTTTATTTTCAACTTAAAAATTGTAAATTAAAAAAACTATTTTCTCTCTTTGCTTTATAAATAGTTAAAGTTATAGAATTGCTTAATATGAATTGAGTTTGAAGTCTTTGCAATTCTTACATACAGTTTTCGGCTGGTGTGGAAATAAAAGCAGGCCATCCCCGATTGTACATTTCTCGTAACTTCAAGCAAATATCTTTGTCCGACCTCGTTCAAACTTCATTATGATTTTTCATATATTCATCCTGTTTACTCACAGTAGATATTTGCATAATTAAAGAATTCCGTTTGTTTCTTAGAATTTGCAAAAAATCACCATAAAAGCCAAATTACTCTTGTCAGTCTTCAAAACGTGCAAATTGGAATTGTTACATAAAAATCGTTTCACTTTGTGAGCTTGTCGAATTTGTAGTATTTCGTTCTTAGTGCAAAATTTATTAGTCCAGTTATTGTTAAATGTAAAATTTATCAAAATATTTACAAGTCTGTTCCTGATGATGATCTGTAATGTCTCGACTAATTCAGAAATACCACTCTTTTAATCAGCTACAATTTTAGGATACAGAATAAAATCTTTCTTGGAAGGTAAACAAAATGTTTTACTTAAATTTTAAGTTTTCAAAACGTCCTGAAGATGACCTTCCAAACCTGTTAAATCTATGGTACATTGCTCATCATTATTATTTCGTATCTCATAGCTCTGGAAAAGGTTTGTTTCTCTCGCACTAGTGAGAGGTTGTGTTTGTAAAGAAGCCTAAGCTAGACAGACCAATTTTGAAGACTTTCTGATTTGGATTTGTTCGTCATTTGAAGTTGTTGTGAACATTTTTTTAATTTTGATATTTCCTTACCAAACAATATTTTAAAAATTAATGTTCGAATGTAAAAATATTTCTTTAACTTCTTGATTATTGATCGCGAAGTTATTTGCCTTTTCACTAATTGGAATTTGTAATGTTTTTAATTTAAACGCAGTGACGTTTTGTACCAAAAACAAAAAGGTCTTACACATTTTACGTGCTAAAAATTAAATTTTTTTGTGAGAGCAAGAATATACAGGATCAGCGCATTGGTGATCCCATAATATGAACATTTCTTTCTTGTTATTATTTTAACGAAAATAATTTTAAAGTGAATTCAAATAAGCAACAAAGTACAGTTCAGTTGCAACTATCGAGTAGTTGCAGTTATCACGTGCTGCAATAGGTGAGTTTTTTCTGTAATTTCCTTCTTTTTCCGGTAATAAACCGTAAAGTAAAAATATCTATTAAAATAAATTGTATAAGTTAAGTATGTTAAGGTAAATATTGTGGTCTTTCTTCTATTTCTGTTGATAAAGCCTACAAAAGCGACAGAGGCTAAAATTTCTTATACATTGTAATGAAAATCATATACGTAATAAATCGAAACTTTTAGTATTTTTGCTGCTGGGAATTGTCGACGTATTGTTTACGGTGTCGACGTCATTTTTTAATTGTCTACATACATTATTTACAAGAGTAGATAGTTGATTAATTACTCATGTAGACTACGTGGCACAAGACTGGTTCTAGCTTTTAGGGTAAACAGTAGCATAGAAAATCATAATAGATTTCTCATTTGACTAAAAACACAAAAAAAAAAAAATTAAAATTTTCCATTAAAACGTTATCGGTGTATTGCATATATATACGTATTATATATGCAACGCATATTGTCAAATCATTGCCTTATAAAATGCACAACACAACGGTAACATTGGAATTATCAGAAGTTTTGTTTTTTTCTTTAGTTATAATGAAATAAGAAATCTAGTATGAATGTCTATGACAGTAGTATTATTTTAATTATTAAACTTGTACAAAGCTTTAAGAGCTTTAATATTTAACATTAGCTAAAAACCAATAAACGATTGACTAACTTATTGTTGGGAACAATTTAATTAATTCATTTTCAGATTTTAAATATTATTTATTGTTGTTGTGAAAACCATACATGAGACAAACATGTAAAAACAAACAAATAAAAATTAAGCTTAATATAGAAAATCAAAAAAATTTAATAAATTTACTGGATTTTGCAACCTCCATTAAAGTTTCACTTGTTTTTGATTTTCAAGATAGAGCTTTCGTCGCTTAAAATTATATCATACGTGTCCTAAAAGCTCTTAAGCTATAAAAACAAACTGAATAAATTATCGTATTAACAGTTTAATGTAATTCAATATCAGATTTTAGCACTTATTTATTATGCCAAGTATTTAAAGGAACAAGCGTAATTATCATGTGATGTGCAATAACGCAAATGAATTGTTGTAGTCAAATATATAGGAATTTCGACTACCTGGGTTTCGACATTGAGAATCATTTTTGAACTATTTTTAGTCAAAGTTTAGATGTATAAAACAATTTTCAATCCTCAACTAATGTCAGGATTTTTAGCTTTTATACTAATTAGTTATTTAACAAATTTTAAATCTAAGGTTGTGCACTCCGATTCATATTTTTCAAAAAAAATTTACAATCTAGTGATTTTGACTGCGGTTTGCTGCGGTTTCTTGGTATATTCCCCGAAGGATCAAGACTTTTGGTTTCTAGTTGTTTCTTATGTATGTGTATAAAATTCCAGATTTTTATTCTTTAATAATTCCTCGACAAGTAAGTTTTGTATGTTGGGTATTGGTTTTATGATGATTCTTAATATTGATCCGGCATGTATGTAATGGCCGCTTTTAAATTTTGAATTTGGTTTCCGCAAGTTTTTTGAGGACTATTGGAGGTGCTTTTTCGTTTTTAATCATGTGGTGTAGTCTAGTATCTGGCACGACATCGGTGAGCACTTTACTACATTTTTCACCTGTCTGTGCTGGTATTTTTACAGCTTCCTCCCTCTTGAGTTTTATTCTTTGTCCCCTGTCTCGTCAGCTTTTAGCGACTTACATTGCTTTCCGTCTTCATTTGAGATGACGATATTGTCATTTGGTATGACTATTTGATCTTCCAGATCTATGGGGTGGTCACTCAAAGCATTCATACATTTTTTAACGTGCCAGCTTACATATATATATATATATATATATATATGTGTTGCTGCCACGTAACCGTTTTGTGCTTTGGCTATTGTTGTTTTCGTTCCTTCTCGTTGTTTTGCCATTTTCAACTTGTGGCTTATTTGTGTTTAGGATTTTCCAGCCTCGACCTGCAAAGGGGCTTTATTTGAATCCGTTATCAGGTACTTTAAGTTGGCTAGTTTAGCCAATATTTGGTTGCTGGCTTTGTTTCTCATGCCATTTTCAAAGCTTATAGCTTTTGGATTTATAGCGGTTGTGGATTGCTAGCCTAGTTTGGTTTGGGCATTTTTGTGCCGCACATACCACAGAGCGCTCGTACATACTGTTTTTGAGTATTCTTTTATTTTTTTTTGTTTTTTGTCTTTTACTTTTTATTTTTGGACAATTCTATTTCACTTCCTTTTATTGTGTAGGATCTTTTATTTTTATTATATAAACCGCTCCGCGAGGGTCGGGTATTTTAATTTTATCGTATTTTGACTTTAAAAATATTTTATTTTTGTCTTTCAAGGATAGTAAGATACGTGCATAGAAGGTGTAAGTCCTCTGCTGACATTTATTTAAATGAAATTGATTTTATTTTATATTTTAGAGCTTCGTAATATAGCCACCGATTAGAACCGTTAACTAATTTCAACTGTATCCGGGTAGTGGCACCATTTATAATGGTTGACATGTTATTTCTAGCAAATATACAAATAGAATAATTTTCATTATGAATTTTGTTATTTAACATTTGTTGCATATTGATATGAAAAATGGTTGAAGCACTGAAATGTTTAAGTTAATCGAGCTGCAAACCAAGTGCTTACACTACAGCTCTAATCACTAATAAAGCATAATATACAACATTCTTGCACCTAATTATAAAGCTTTTCATGACTTTATGTCAAAAAATCATAAACGAAATATCAAAACGTGTTTACGCCAGGTGAACCATCATCTTTAAGATAAATTATTCCCGTATCATATTATAAACCAGCAGAGGAATGAAGATGAAAATAAAATGAAAATATATCAGTCTATTATTTTTATATAAAAAAGGCAAATATTTTTCACCACCACATTGTATATCTCCAACATAACGAGATTCACATTTTGTTTTTGCTTTTCTTCATGCAAACAAAATACACTATGTCATAATACGGTAAATAATCATTAGAAAAACATCTCGAGAACGCAAAAAAAAAATGAAAATGGAAAATAAAAATAATGTAACATTTTATTTTCTCGAAAGTAATAACAATAATAATAATACGAGGAGGAAAGCTCAAACCCCACGGCTGCCACCCATATTATATACATCTAAATGCAAAGTAAGATGAAATGAAAATAAAAAAAAAAAATTTACGCTAAATTACTTTTGTTACCCAGTTTTGTACTTACAGAATTTATTTGGTTTTTTCGGTTTTATTATTACATTTTCATTTCTTTTGTGTATATTCACATGTATATATTGTACCATCGTGGAAAAATGCTGTACAGCAGTTAAGAAAAGCGAAAAGGATATTTTCAAGAACATCAATTCAATAGAATAAATATATATAAAATTCATGATAACAATGCGTATATAATATATTTGCTATATACACATAAAAATGTACGTAACATGAATCGCATAAACCTTATAACAACACAATTCGTTATTTTCATTTTTCCACCTATTTTAACTTTAAAATATTTTTATTTTCTATTTTATTATACTTACCTAAAGGTATATATACCTATATATATACACAAAATTAATAGGTAAAAGCTCTGGGAAAATATTATAGAAAAATAAAATGTAACATATTTTATAACATTAGATTGTCTCTATGTATACATATATACAGGAGTTAAAGGTGGAAGTAACAACTTGCGATTTTTTTCCCGTTTTACGATGATGCCAAAGTGGAACTAAAATTTATTTTTGTCTCTTTGTGTTTGATAATTAATGACAAAATGGAAAGCACTTTAAATTTTTTGGTATGGAAATTGAAACTTTCAAAGGTAATCTGCGTATGAACATATACAAAACCATAGAAACTCTTAAATTTTTGTTATATACCAGGACCTGTATTTAATTAATCCAGCGGAAGTACAACGTTAACAAATTTAATAATAATCTGCAGTTTTTCTATTGTGATACTTTAAGTTAATCGTGTGACAACAGAAAGTGTTAAACATGATGTTTATGACATCATTTGGAAGTAAACTTTCACTGCATGCTATATCCAACCGGGCTTCGAATTTGTAAAAGTTGTAGACGTAGGAGGTTTTATGAACTTTCAATTTTCGCAGTAGACATGCCTAATCCAAACAAATTTTGTTAATTCTCTTTATTTATTATAGAAAAGCTCTTTTCAATTTTAGATTATTTTATACAATTGTTTTCAAAAACTAAAATATCAATTTTGGTTTTTGGTTGGTGCTTGGTGGTTAATAGGTGTCGCTTTCAATACTTTTCAACCAACCTGTAGTTTAATATATCTGCCTGGAATAAACAGTTATATATATATATATATATATATATATATATATATATATAATATATATATATATATATATATATATATATATATATATATATATATATATATATATATATATATATGACGCACAAAAAATCCGAGAGCTTGCATCTGAGTTACGAGGCATTATATTTGGACAATTCATCTCGCGATAATACGTGGTCGTGTATTAAATTAGCTCGTATTGGTATGTAAATTAAAACTACACACAATTACACACACGCACAGTCACACATTGACTTAGTGAATTATTATAAAATAGGCAAAATTATGTTTGCTCATACCGAACATTTTTCGAACTTAAAGAAAAGTGCTAATTGACATTAGAAATTATTTGTTATTAAAAAATGGAACAATTAATCTAAACCTATCATCGCTAATGTATAAATATGGGTTAGCGATATTTAATATTTTTCCAATTTAATGAGACGAGTTAATAGTAAAAATTTAATTTGTAAACTTGATTGCTTACTCGTATGACATGTTTATGACACATCAACATTCATTTAATTTTTATTTCCCGATATGAGAAGTGCTTTTTCCGGATGTATGTATAATCATCACTTAGTTACATTATGTATTTGACAAAACATAGCAACAATTTTTAATATTTTCCTTCATTTAATTTCATACAGCAATAAGGGGGCGAGTAGACAATAAAAGACAACGTCAAGCAACATTTTATATGGTTAGTACAAATTTTGGTGGCCGTATGGGAACATGATGATAGAATGAAAATCTTGCCCCCTCACCGCAACCATCGATGAAAAAAATATTGGAGACATAAAGAAAAAGGCTACATTCCTTAGAGTGATTTGGCCGCTTCGACTTCATAGTGAAGTTTCGTAATCATTTTTACAATGGATAATGAGTGATTAATTCATTGATCCTTCCATTAAACAGCAATGATTTTTTCATCACCCGCCGGGAATCGAACACGGGACCTTTGGAGCTTAAAGCAAGCATGCTAACAACTGTGCGACTGGGGCGGCAGTTTACGTATTAAATTGAATATAAATCCAAGAAATTTACACAATATTTTAGATAATGAGGAAAACAATTTTCTTTCATTTGTTATTTAGGTATTTTATATAACTTCAAATCAATCACATGTAAAAATACTTGAAATGATAAATTCTTTATATGGGCCCATAAGTCATGTTATAATTTTATGATTTTTAGGTTTTAAATGTGTAGTACTGTGAAAAACAAACAATTTAAGCAACATGGTTTTTTTTTTTTTTTTTTTTAAGAAACAAAAATGTCAAAGTTTCATGCACGTGGTGTTGCATTTGGTAAAAATGGTACCACCTTTAATTTTTTCCTTTTCAAAATGGCCGCCGGAACGTGCATTTAGAATTTTCACCAATGCTCATATTTTTTTTATTTTCTTTCTCATTTAATGTTTTTAAATATACTAATTAGTAGATTCGAGAAAATATCAATAAAGGGAACTCGCGATTTTCAGGCAGTCATTCCTCTAAAGTAAGGCAATTTAAATTAAAAAAAAATATATAAATAATGAAGTTTATATAAAATTTAAATTATGACTGTGAATATTTTCAAATTATTGTCTTTGTTTTGTAATAAAATATTATTATTAATCTTATTTTATATTTAAATATTTTACTATTAATTTATAAATTTTAAGTGTAATTATTTAAATTTGGTTATTTTATTTTGATAATGATGTGATCTTTAGAACGTTTTTAAGGTTAAATGATATTATTGGGTTTTTAGATAACGGTTTTCATGAAGAAAAATTAACTGGAAATGATAATGAACAATTAGTTGTTCTGTTAGGTAAATATTTAACTGCTATTTTTATAAAACGTTTTTTATCGTTTTCTTTACCAAATTTTATTTTAGATGATGATTTTATTGATGGTGGCTCGAAGAATATACCTGAAATAGAAACGCCAGAAAACAACTTAGCACCACCAAATGCGTTTTCTTTGTTTCCTTTATCTTCAAGTGCCATTTGTACAACTCTAGATATGGAAGCAGTTGCTACAAAGCCCATATCCTACATCGAACAAACAGAAGAGTTTCAAAATAATGAAAATATTTTATTGCAATGATAAGGTGTAAGAAATATACGATCACCAATTTTTAAATTAAAGATTTTGAAGACAGCGGTACGGAGTATGTACCTGAAAGCGAATCGTCAGATTCCACTGAAGTATCACCAGAATTCAGCCCGTTTACGCCACGTGGGCCAAGAAAATGTGGCGTGGAATCATCTGAAAGATGTACAATGCCGGGAACACAGTTATCTGCGAGTATGATAAACTGTAACAACAGAGATATTGAAATCACGCCAATTTCCGGAAGAAAACGAACCAAAACCGAAATTCATAAGGGCCCGGGGCGAAAACGGAAGCCACAAACCAAAAAATGGAAAACCAAAAAAATTAAGGAAGCGCATAATGCAGGTGTGGAGTATATAAATCTTAAGGGTAAGCTTATAAAAGCGCGTCGAATTGGTCCGGGGTGTAAAACCATATGCAGGTTAAATTGCCAGGAAAAATTTACCATAGAAAGTCGGCAACAACTATTTAACAAATTCTGGTCATTGGGTAACGTTACTCTTCAAAGGGAGTACATACTAAGGCATATGAATGCTACAGTTAAAAAATTAACCAAAATTGACAAAAAGTTCGAACGAATGGAAAAGCAAATGTATTTTTTGGCCAAAACAGGAAGCTCGTCAAACGAAAAGATTAGAGTTTACAAAAAAATGTTTATGGATTGTTTCGGTAAGCCTAATTTCGCGAATTTTATACAACAATATTAAACATTTGCTACATTTTAGGAATAAATCGGCAGTGGATTTCCACAATTTTTTTAAAGTTGAAAGACGAAACTTTAAATTTGGACATGCGAGGAATACATTGCAGAAAAATTCCTAAATCTCAGGCAAATACCGTTGAGTCGGTTAAAACTCATATTAACAGTTTTCCGCGCGTTGAGTCCCATTATTTAAGAAACCGCTCCGAACGCGAATATTTGGTTGGCGACCTAAATATTATAACAATGTATAGATTATATATTTTGTGGATTGACGGGGAAAATTCTGGGGTAGTTCCAGCTACAAAGCGGCAATATACTGATATTTTTAATAACAGTTTTAATTTATCATTTTTTATACAAAAGAAAGACCGGTGCAACGACTGCACTTCGTTTACAAATCGAAACCTTAACAGAGAGGAAGGTGAATTTGGTTCTCATTTGAACGAGGCAAAATTTTCACGGTCTATAAAGGACCAAGATAAGCGAGAATCTTTGGAAAGCCATGGCAACATAATTTCCGCAGTATTTGATTTTCAGAAAATTTTAACGTGCCCGAATGCCGAGATTTCCACTTTATATTATAAGCGCAATTTTAATTGCTATAATTTTACAAGTTACAAGCTAAATACAAAAGAAGCTTACTGCTTCGTTTGGCATGAGTGTATAGCAAAGCGAGGACCAAGTGAAATTGTGAGCTGTTTAGACAGATTTGTTCAACTTGAAGTACATAAAAATCAAAATTTGTCGGAAATTCGGTTTTGGTCAGATAATTACTACCACCAAAATAAAAACAAAATACTACTATATTTCTATTCGTGGGCCTCGAAGAAGTACAACTTAAAAATTGTTCAACGTTATTTAACGAAAGGACATACGCAAAATGAAGGGGATTCTGTCCACGCAATAATCGAGAAACGAAAAAAGAATAGAGATGTTATGATACCACAAGAGTGGTACGAAATAATTCGATTTGCTAATGTAACCGAACCTTTCTATCAGGTAATAGAAATGTCTCTAACTGATTTTTTTAATTTCAAACCATTAAGCGAAATAGCAAATTTTGTTCACAATGGGCGCTTTCAGATCCGCAAACTGTTGGCATCATGTTTAGTGAAATCATTGCTAATTTGATTTGAATTACTAATAAAGTTCTTAAATTTCATAGCGTTGGCCGTGATTTTACTCAACATGTTGCCAACTGTTTGGTGCTCTGAAAGCGCCCATTGATTTCCAAATATCAAAATTAAAGGAAATAAAGTTTTCATGTGCAAGTCCACTAATTGTTGGATATAAAACTGATTGGAATAATTTGGAACAGCAAATCGTATTAGTCAATGAAAGAAAAACCCGAGGTCGAAAGCCTTTAAAAAATCCTGAAATATTTTATAATTTTGTACCAACTTTAAGCTATAATGCGGCTCTGCCAATATCGGAGGCAAAGTGGAACGACTTAAATTCCCTTTGTAACTCAAACTTGATAAACATCAAATATCATGATTTTTATAGAAGTTTACCCTTTGCTCGGGCGATAGCCAACGTTGATGAGGCTGAATAAAACAAAACGCTTTTTTTATAATGTTAAATATTTTAGTAATGTGGATTACTGTTTTATAATTTTTAATTTTGAAATGAATTGTGATACTCGTACATTGTGATTTTTTTATTTGAAATAAATAATATAAAAATAATTAAATAGTTTTAAATTTGGTAAAGCATTCATTAACGTCGATAATAAAGTTTAAAATAATATTGTTTTGACAATATTGAGTTTTTCTCTGAATTTTCATTTCCGTATAAACTATGACATTTTGATATAAGAACTGACTGTTTTCTCGTGTAAACAAATTAAACTATGATAAGTATCATAGCTAAGTCACATGTTAGACTTTCTAAATTAATTTAAAAACTATGATTAAACTAATTTTATCGAAAACCATTTAACAATTAATGTTAAGTTCCACTCAATCCTATTATGCTTATTGAAATGCATATTTTCACTTAATTTCAAATCAATAGGTTGAACATCTTCGAAGATAACAAAAAAAACAGTCTCCTGTAAAGTTGGTGTTTTCAACTTGTCATAGTATTAATTGGGCGGTACGATTTTTGATCAATTATTTTTGTTTTAAATTACATTTTGAGATAGAACAAATTTGTATATTGTCATACTTAAACGTATTTTACAGAAATACGAAACCAGATGTTGAGCTGATTTTTTAGTAGGGGAAATAGAACGGCGGCCATTTAAGTAAAAAAATAATTAAAGATGGTACCATTTTTATATTCCTTATTTACTTTTAAAATTTGACCAAATTTATAATTTTCGGATAATCAGATATTTCTAAAGCAACAAAACAACACCAAGTAGATGCAAATTTTAAATATTTGATACTTTTTACATTAAAAAACAACAAGAAAAAGAACAAAAATCATGTCCAATATTATTTTTTTGTAATTATATTCAAAACATAAAAATCATAAAATTAAAACATGACTTCCAAAAAAGTGTTATTTGATCTATTTTTCACCATATATAAATTTGTTCATTTAATTTTTATTTTTTTAAACAACACATTTATTTATTAGATTTTTTCAGTATTTATTTGTATTTAACAAGAGACATGTAACTTTCATCACATACATTTTGTAAAACTAATATCGCAATTCCCGTGATATTGACGTCATCATTTTTCTAACACATTGAATTTATATTTTTTTTCTCGCCCCATATATGAAGAAAATAAAGAAGTAGCCCTACGTCAAAATGCGCACATGGGAAAAAGCGCAAATCAACATATGGGACCGGAAGTCATGCTTTATTTTTATGATTTTTATGTTTTCAATGTGTAGGTAGTACTGGCTAAGAAATTTTTTTTGTAGAACACGATTTTTTGTTGTTGTTGCAAAAGATACAGTTGGTCAAAAATTTGTGAATTTGTTGAAAATGGCAGTGCATTTATGCAAATATAAAAAAAAGGATTTATCCGAAAAAATATAAAATAGGCCTCAATTAAAGATGAGAAAATAAGTTTTAAGAAAATATTTTAAAACTATTACCATCTTTCAGTTTTTCATGTTCAAAATGGCCGCCAAAATGTGTTTTCCCAATTTTCTGGAAAACTTATTTTTTTTTATTTGCCATTTAATTTTAACATATAACACATAAAAAAAAATTGTGTATTATTTTTCGTTTTCTTGCAAAACACGTTTAAATATCATGATGTACTCTATTCAGCATACCATTTTCTTTCAAAATATTATACATATAAAAAAAATATTATATAATAAAAATATTAAATACGACTAAATAAGACCACCAACTCTTTATTTATAGATAGGTAAAATTAAATTTAAAACAATTTTTTTTTTATTAAAAATTAAGTTACTAATTTTAATAATTACATTTTAATTCTAATATAACCTTCGCTATTCGAATATTTTTCAAAATTTAAGTAACCTTCTCCTGAAGGAATAACTGCATGAAAATCTCGAGTTCCTGTTATGGTTTTCAATTTTTCGAACCTACTATCAAGTCGGAGTTTTTTTGAGTTATATTCTTCGTCAGAACAAAACTCAAAAACCATATCAGTCTTTAAAGTTTTAGCCCATTTGAATAATTCTGCTGCATTTGTTATGATACCATCATATTCATTAGTAAGACTGACTCTGGATGCTATTCTCTTGATAATGCCTCCTCCTATTCCGTCGCATGGTCCCTTTCCATGAGCAGTAGCATGAAAATGTCATTCACAGTCGACTCCGAAATCATCTTTGTGTTTAACTATATTCATAAAATTATTTTTATTTTTATAATGTGTTACAGCACCATCAGTAATATAATTTGGTTAAAGTCGTCATTTTATTTTTCAAGAACTGGATCATTTTTTCGATGAATAGGTGAACTGCCACAGTGACATGACTAAGACAATCTGATATAACAATGAAGCTGTAGTGCTGCAATTTCCCATCTACATTTGTATAAATAATAAAAGGTGTGAATAGTCGCTTGCTTATTATTCCAATGAAACCCCTGCGCTGAATTCTGCATTATAAATGAATGTTTTTCTGAAAAGTCACATGAAATAAGTGCTTCTGTAGGCTTCAAATTATTTTATTTATTTTTTATGAAGCTAGATTGTTGAAGTGAAATGAAGTAATGAGGAATCAGATTTTCCAGCTTCTTTATGAAGTAATCCAAAAAATCTTCTAACGGTTTTGAGTACTTTTCCAAATTACACCTGTCAGTTGAAATCCACTGACTGAATGATAAATTAGCATCATTGTAGTCCTTTTCCAGAAAAGCGTTTCTCAAATATTCTCGAAATAAATTATCCTGGAGAATTCTTGCATTTTAGAAGATAAATTGTCGGCTTAGGCACTGGACATAATACAGATGAAATCCAATCTTGGTATTTCGATATCTCTCCATTTGTAATAGTTTCAATTTTGGCTCCATAAATAATCAATTTCACATTTTGATGTACTGTATAAACACACACTGTATGCCTTCCACTGCTTCCTGGTGCACACAGTTTTTAGGACGAAGCAAGCAAAATTTGAAAATCCGGTTTTTTTTTTGACTCGTCGTCCTGATTGAGAATCTTGTAGTCCTCGTAGCATTCTTTTAATGTACTCAGCATTAAACGTTTCTGAACTTTAACTTTTTCTATGTTTAAGCAATCGTTTTTCCCAGGCATTATCCGACTGACTTCGGAGTGTGCCGTACGTTTTCTGAATGTATTTAGCTTTATGCACCAAGTATTATATTAGTGTTGAACTCCTGTTGAATTTGGTGTATGGTTAGTGACTTCGGTAGGGCAGTCAGCAGCTGTATCTTATCACAGTTTTTCTCCAATTGTTTGAATTTGCTTTTCAGTTGCTCCATGAATTCGTCATATAAATTAGCCTTTACTGCGTTGTCCATTGATGGATTCACAAGGGGCTCGATTCCAGGAATCAAAGATGATGATGTTGATAGAACTATTGCAGCTAAATTGGTTAATTTTTATTAATTCAAATTCACTGTATGATAAACTAAAATTCGAATTATGTTTAAGTCAATGTTACTTACTTTTACCCTTTAAAATTTGAACTAACTAAATATTTATTTTGACATTTATTTATACCAAAATTATGATTCGTTCCTCGTTACTTCTTGTACCCAAAAACAAATTTTGTGGTGAAAATATTATTTTAGTCATTCACAATACCACCTATTTTAAGAGCTTACAGGTACATTTTAAATAAATAAATTTTAGATTTTATGTACCTGCAAGTTCGCAAAATAGGCGGTATTTTTATAATGAATGTTAGATGACGAAATAATTTTAACAGCGCCATCTGTTTCTACCGGCTTTTTTTTTTAATGGTCTCTAATTTTATGGCGAAAATGAAATAAAGGAAAATAATTTATGAAAATAGATGACAATAAAATATATATAATAATCTATTTATCTTTCATTAAACAACATCGCACATTTTAGAAGAGAGGAAGACGGCTAAATTCCTAAATTTCATTACTGTACCTTTATTAAAGTGTCGCCTTAACCAAAATTTAATTTTAGGTAAAATATTACTAATCATAATATTCATAAATATTAAAATATACATCAATAAACATCAATAATAAATAATATATCGTACATAAATAACCATATATAACAAAAAACCGCGTGTAAAGTACGATTGATTTTTCGAAAGCAAGAGACACGTAATGCGAGAGAGCAAGAAAACGAAAATAATACAAATTTTTTTTTATGCGTTATAGAATTAAATGGCGAATAAAAAAAAAATAAAAATAAAAATATTTTTTCCAGAAAATTGAGAAAACCCGATTTGGCGGCCATTTTGAAAATGAAAAACTTAAGGATGGTAATATTCTTAAAATATTTTCTTAGTCCTTATTCTATCACCTTTAAAATGAGCCCTATTTTATATTTTTCGGATAAATACTTTTTTTATATTTCCATTTTCAACAAAGTCACAAATTTTTGACCAACTGCATCTTTTGCCACAACAACAACAAAAAAAATATCGTGTTCTACAAAAATTTTTTTTTTTAGCCAGTACTACACATTGAAAACATAAAAATCACAAAATTAAAACATGACTTCCAAAAATTTTTGATTTCACGTATTTTTCACCTATAATTTTTATGTTGGCATAGATACCCATGCATCCTGAAATTTGCATCAATATTGTTGGGGTTGTGAACGGCCCCTCCTCATCCGCTAAGGTGAAAATTGAAATAATTATTTAATTTCGAATCGTAAATTGGAGGTGTTCGAACAAAATTTTATGTTACCTTATTTTTTATGTTGCGTTTGTCTAAAATGAAATGATTCAATTTGAAGATTTCATCAGAAGCAGAATTTTAGCTTGAGTCAAAAAACTAGGTTTGGGATTACACCCAATTAAAATTCATTTGAACAATGAATCTTATCTTCTTTAGGTCTACACTTCATTGAATAATTAAACATTTAATAATATTTGTAGGTGCACAAAATTTAGGAAATGATTATTTTTGAATATACCGTTAAATGATAATAAAAAACTATTTTAAATTCAAGGGGGATATAGCCCGTTCTAGGATGGATACATTTCTGTGAATAACTTTAGTTATGTAATGTTTGGCTAAAATTATTACACCTAATGGTGATGTCCTGCGTTCATTTCTACAATCATTATTTGGCCATTTGTTATTTTTTTTAGCCGCTATTTTTAAGCTGAATAGAAGGAGGTCGAGATTAAAGACGTTTGAGGATGATTTTACATGTGTTTGGAGCATCACACAAAAACGTTACAGACCGACACACTTGGAGAGTCTGGGCTTTTATTAAAATAAAAAATGTATTGAAAAAACAAAACTAAAATACCTACTTTGAGCAGAATCGAACTTCAGACCTTAGCCGCTCCACTACCAAGCTACAACCCAGGTAACAAACTTGATTTAATTTTCATTGGTATAGTAGTGTTGCTAACATGCTTAGGCCGGCCCTAAACGTAACGTTTAATTTCGCAAATAAAATCATGCAGATTTTCGCTCAAGTCTAGACTTGTGCAAGTCAGCGCCACCAACTATTGGTACAATTTTAGCTCAGTTTTGGCAATATTTCATTGTAGAAACATGACCTCTAAAGATAAAGATCTTGTTCTTTAAAGTGATAATACCCGAAACTTATAGAATTATTTGCAAGGTGCTATCAAAATATTATTTTCATGTCAATGAAATGTCTAATAATTCCTCTATTATGTTTTGTTTCGCCATTATTTAATAATATATAGCTTCCCCTACATGCAACGATATGTTGATAAACTTGCGCAAGCGAAAGCAAAAAGTCGAAACGTTTGGTCTTGCACAAGTCACTTGAACAATTTTTCAATACTGCGAAGTTTTGCCCCTACACGGTCAAGTAGACTTGCAACGATTGACTTGTGCTGTTAAATTTGTGCAGTTAAACGTTACTCGTACATCTAGGGGCGGCCTTATACTTACTCTAAGCAGTTTATTACAGGAACAAAAATGTTTGCCGAAAAATGTGCATGGCTTACTGCAA
This sequence comes from Tipula helvola, assembly GCA_963556165.1. Classification (NCBI taxonomy): domain Eukaryota; kingdom Metazoa; phylum Arthropoda; class Insecta; order Diptera; family Tipulidae; genus Tipula; species Tipula helvola. The sequence continues at coordinate 32,633,366 of OY744481.1, forward strand.
TATTATGTATACATATAATATGTACATAATTTTAAATAATTTGTAGTAGTGTTGGCATACATTTAGGCGCATCATAAACTTACCACCTATTTTTTGTGAAATTACTGTAATAACTATGTATAAAGCGCAATATTTAACTTAAAGTCAAATTTTTGGTCACTAGAAAGACAAAATTTTAAGGAGAATCGAACTGGCACCTTTGTAACCTTAGTTCAGTGTGTTACCACTAAAACCCAAACCATAAATGAAATCAAATTTAATTTTCATTGTTATTTTAGTACATTACAGACTGACAAACAGGGTCTGGGCTTTCCTTAAGTTTATTATTATTGTTATATAATCCAGTCTATCTAAAGAAATTTTTAAGCAAGTAAATAATCAGAGCCTTCTAGAGTATAGAGTCATATTCGAATCAACCAAATCGATTACACAAATGGTCCATGTTCAGATTTGGTATGTTTTTGTATGCACTTCTGACATGATAAAAAAGTCGATGTCGACAGGGCACATCTTTGTTTATATTTGGCCAAAAAATATATTTTCGATCTTAAGAGTTGAACAGATGCTGGAATGCGAATTGTTATATAAAGCTTCAAAAATATTTCAACGTACAGGCTGTGGTATAATTAAAGGCGAATAACCTTTGTTAAAGATTCGCAGTATAAACCTAACCCAGGCAATGAGAAAAGCTCTAGTTTTATGTTGCAACTAGCGTAACAAATTAAACCAGAAATTAAATTAATTAAGTTCAAGTCTGCTTTCTTTCAAGTCGAACTGAGTCTGAACAGTGGCAGTTTCATGATCTTTTGTGCTGGATATCGCTTCATATATCACATTGTTTTTGCCATGAATGTGAATGTGAATGACTTCGTTTCGTTTTTGATTGAATGGCTCCAGGCTTTTAGTCGGAGTAACCCCAACACTTTATAAAGTAGCGAAAATGTTTAGCACTAAGTACATTGGCAATTCTCTGTCAAATGGCGAAAACTTAGCCTCGGCGTCAGAATAGTCAGTAAATCTTAGAGAAGAATCCTAGTGTTAACCAACAACCACTATTGAGTTGTTAGACTTACTGCAACTATGGAAATGTTTGACGCATTCGTTGTAAGATTGATTTTCATTCATTTTTCAACATTCAAAGTTGGAATAATTCTTCCAAACGAAGCTTGTATTGTTCCTCATTACATGATGTTACAAGTATATCGTCCATGTACGCGAAAATAAAATCTAAATCTCATACGACTGAATTATTGAATCACTGAAAAAACGGCCAAACAGCATTCGAGTAAACTTAAATAACCCAGGTGGTATGCCCGCACTAAATCTATCTTCGAAAATATATCGCAACCATTGTAACTCATTGGTAAATTTTGAATGTGGGGTATCGGGTAACGATGAAGAATTGTGACCGCGTTTAACAGTTTCCCAACGGCCCCCAATATGAATCTTTGTTATGGACCATATGCCGTGGATACGACACCGAAGACGAATATGGTTGAAAATTTGCGAGTTAAACCATATGTTGAATTTCTCTAAACGCTACAATGTAATGTCTGATGCTATGTTTGATAGGTAAATTATTATTAGGCGGCTCTGTCAGTGAAGAAAATTGCTTTAAAATAGCGCTATACCCGTTGTCGATTGAAAAATGAATTGTTGTCATGACTTTAAATGCAGCTGAATTGCAGATCAAATTTGCTCGATACCAATTATTGGACGATTCACTGCTGCTATAATAAAATTGTGCGTGCATTTTCGTCTATAAGTTCAATGTTCATTTGTAAAAGTTTCGTTCTATAGGTTGGAATGCTGCCGCTAGCGTTAGACCTGAATCTGGATAAGTTTTCTGTTAGTAGGGTATTACTGTCGAATGCAAACAGTAATAATAGGATTCGTAAAAAATCATGAATGGAGTATAATTTATTTGCACGAGAGCCGAATGTTCTATGGTACCAACAAATATGATTTTTTGTATTATTATAGTACAACGAACCACTGCGGCTGCGGTCATGTGAGTTCAAAGAACTTCTGGATATTGACCGATTATTGTGTGTTGGTAAGTCCAGTAAGTAAGGACTCGAGATAAGCTACAAGATCTTTCATTGAATCGCTTTTACTTGGTGTGGATGGTTGTTGTACTCTATCTTTTGAACTGATCTAGCCAACTCTAATTCTTTATCGAATTTGGCGAGGTGCTTGAGGTGGCAGTCATTTTGATGGTTTTGTGGTCGATCTGTTTTCCGGATCACGTTACTTCTGATGGAGAATCTTGTTCAAAGAGGGTTTGTTTCAAATGCCCATATTTTCGGTCTTGCGGCGAATAACTTAACACATCCAACACGGTATCGCATGCTTCCGGTGTTACTGCTGATATTGTATGAATGTTCCTGGATTAATTGGATTTAAAGTTTTTAGGCGAAAATTTCGCATCTATCTGTAATAACTACTAACTTTGTGTTGTGATCGAATTTTATCTTTTGTTGTTCCTAAATTACCGTTAGTATTTTTTGCCTATTGTTTAAACTTAATTGAAATTGAAATTAAAACTTTGTAGGTACACAGGGTAGTGATTACTTAATTGGTCCTTACTTTTTTTAACAAAACGTTGATAGATACAGCTAATTACAGCTGCTAAGAGATCGCTTACCAAGATAATTAGAAAATGTGGACTTAGCAACAAGACAAAGAATTTGGCTCCAACACATTTTGCACTGATCGTACTTGCTTTTTTGAATGATCGTTACGACGATACGTGGGTCAGACGAGGTGGCCCAGTTGTATAGCCTCCTTGCTCGTCTCACATGACAAGATTTTTATTTGTGTTGATACTTGAAAAATATAATTTTTTGCTGAACGGCCCACAGCAAGGGAAGATATGATGAGACAAATTCGAGAGCTTGCGCGGTTATTCCTAGAGACACTACGCTTAAAACAGTGGAAATGTTGCAAGACGTTTAAATTTGTACCTTGAAGTAAATGGAGGCAACTTCGCACAGTTTCGTAGTGTGTACCTGATATAATTATAGAAAAGGTGAGAGGCAAGGTGACTCACGATAATGAAGCACCTCTAACGTGAGAGACAAGCGAATATACGATAATCAAGCACTCCTGACGTGACAGGCAAGGATACTCACAATCATCGGGCACCCAAACGTAAGAGGCAACGGGACTCACGATAATCAAGCACCCCAAATGTGAGAGACAAGGGGACTCACGATATAAAAGCCCCCTGAACATCAGAGACAAGAAACTTAATTTTTAAGGTCATTCAAATGAAAATTAATACATAATATAAATGATCCCCATTGTCCCTGACAATTTGTTTGTCTTAAAATTTGTTTTGTAGCTTGCCTATTTCAGTAGATGCAACACAGTTTGTTATGTTTTCATAAAAGGCTGGATCATTTGAAGGTAATTCTTTCAAAGATCCAATTCAATTCGTTATGTTTAAGAACATCTATTTTTATTCATCAGCATTTTTATAATGCAGATTCCGTTTTTTTGTAAAGTACTAAATGACATTCCAAGAGTATATTGTTGCATCAAACTTGATGAATTCAAATTGACTACGGTTTAACATTCTACGTTTTTCCAAGACTTGTAGTAATTAATTTTGAATTAAGCCATCATTTCACTAATTTCGAAATAAGATTTGTACCCAAAAAGAGTGTGACATATAAAATTAATATGTTCACACATTATCCCTGCATATACATTATACAAATTCACATAAATACTAGTTCTAAGCTTATTTGCATGCAGTCAGTAATTTAAATACAAATTAAACTTAAAAATGTATATTCGCAATAAAATAAATGTAATAAATTTTTATTTTTAAGCAACTAACACAATTTATATTTTATGATCATATAAAATTCTATTAACAACTTAAACTTGCTATTTAAGCTAAATTTCATTACCTCCTCTTAGTATATTTTGTATGTACATATGTATGTATATACGTAGACGAATATACGAGCTACGAAAAGAGCGAAAAAAGCAACTTACGTACACAAAAAAAAAAATCGTAAAACATTAAAAATAAAAATCTATAATTTATTTTGTTAGAAACATATGTTTCTAAAAGCTTTTATGTTTCTTAATACAATATATGATGCACATTCACAACTACTTTAAGAGTGTATATGGGGGAAAAAAGCTTTTGGTTTTAATAAAAAAAAAGTACACGGAAAATTTTTACGTTTTCAATTTTCAATATTTTCATCACGACAAAATATAGCATAACTGGTAGTCTTTTTGTTTTTTCAATGTCTTTCAACCTCATCTCAATGTATTTGGTCAAAATGAAAACATTACATACATAAATTTTCATATCTCCGTACAGTTCTACTTTTCTAGATGACTAGCTTTTCTTATTAATTTCGTTGTATTTCCATTCGTATTATTTTATTTGGCTATGTGTGTGTATATGTTTGTTAAGTGGACTTTATACTTGAGTGTATGTATTTAAGAAGTTATATATATATTTTATCAATGGATTAAAAGATTTTAAGGTTTTTATTTGAACAAATAACTATCTATCTTCATTGGATATTTTCAATGTGTACATACATTGGGATGTTTGGTGATTAGTTGTTGTGTATGCGGTATCGAAGATGTACAAAATACTAAAAAATTGTGTAAGATGATACAATTTGTATGATACAAGAAAATAGTATAACTACATTTACTTACATACATACATAATCATATATGAAAGTGTATATCGACGAGCAGATGTGAACAAACTAAAATTATTTCATTCGCTTGATAATAAATTTCGATTGGTTTACTTTATAACACTTTAGATATTATGAACACAAGACGTGCAATTTTATTTAATTGAATTAACTGTACGTATACTTGGATAATATTTATGTGAAGATCTTGCTTAAGCGCTTGGTTGGTGGTTATTGATCTCAGAATTCCAATTATTATTTATAGTTTAGTTGCTTGTCTATTCGGTGATTCAATTAATTTTAGTAAAGTTTTAATTGCAAGGGGTCAATTTTATTATTCTGTTAACACATTTTATTTAATTAATAAAAAATCTTAAATAACAAAATCTTTTCTATAAAATCAATTAAATGTTATTTACCTTTAGGTTGATTTTCTTTAAATTCACTATACCTACAGTAAAATTTTAATCAGACGTTTTATGACATTTATTCAACTCACGTATTCACACCACAGGAAGATTAAAAAATTTCAAACTAAGATTACGTTACGTGTATTATTTATCGCACATTATCTGTGCCAAGCATGAACACATTTTTTACCTTCACCCTTGTAACGTTTTCTTATAGAAGTAATACGAAGAAATAAAACATGTTACAGAAAGGTATGTACAAATAAAGTAACTAGAGTGGTTTAATTTAAATAGAATCTTAAGAGAAATTGTTGACAATTTAGTCTTAAGCTAGGTACACATTTTATAAATATGAATATCTTTACAAATTTTATTTAGAATTTTTCGACGTTTTCTCGTATACTTTTACTAGAAGTAAAAGGATGAGGCAAACTACATATTCCGACTTTTCGATTACTTTTAACATTGTGCGAGTAGAGCAGTACTTTATGTCGCTACATAATAGATAGAAAAATTAAACGTTGGTGCTGAGGTTTTGCTTAATACTTCTATTAAACTTCAAATCTCTGTTTAGGTCAAATCTTGCAACCAATTTTCCATCTACTACTATTAAACCGATTCTTTTAAAACTTTTCATTCATACTTCCTTTTCACGGCAATACGGACATTTTTAATAATTTCAGGTCAAAGATATCGCAGCAAAACAATCACATGGTAACTAAAACTAACTAAATATAATAATTTGTAATGGTTTGCATATAGGCGCATTGAATTTCATAAATAACCCTATGCTAGGAAAATTATTCAATGAAACAAAAGTAACGATAGTGATAAATGCGTTTATTAAGGCGTTTTAAAAAAAATTAAAAAACCTTTTTAAAAAATGGCGGTTAGAAACAGTTAATTTTTCACGAAAAATAATTGTTTATCCCTAAAACTATTGGTTGTTTTTATTTTGATTGAAGCGGATAGCCCTTCTTGTACAATAATGAATAAGCGTTTATATGGCGCACACGAATAAGAACCACGCTTCAGGCCCCATGGTGAAATTCAACAAATGCTATCGAAATGGATTTCTAAAATAATTTTTATGATTCCGGGAGTACAAGTCAAAACTTTTAACATTTATGGGTAAGGTTTAAGGTTTAAGGTTACAGGTTTAAGGTTAAAAGTTGAAGGTTTAAGGTTTAAAGTTTAAGGTTTAAGGTTTAAGGTTTAAGGTTTAAAGTTTAAGGTTTAAGATTTAAGGTTTAAGGTTAAAGGTTTAAGGTTTAAGGTTTAAGGTTTAAGGTTTAAGGTTTAAGGTTTAAGGTTTAAGGTTTAAGGTTTAAGGTTTAAGGTTTAAGGTTTAAGGTTTAAGGTTTAAGGTTTAAGGTTTAAGGTTTAAGGTTTAAGGTTTAAGGTTTAAGGTTTAAGGTTTAAGGTTTAAGGTTTAAGGTTTAAGGTTTAAGGTTTAAGGTTTAAGGTTTAAGGTTTAAGGTTTAAGGTTTAAGGTTTAAGGTTTAAGGTTTAAGGTTTAAGGTTTAAGGTTTAAGGTTTAAGGTTTAAGGTTTAAGGTTTAAGGTTTAAGGTTTAAGGTTTAAGGTTTAAGGTTTAAGGTTTAAGGTTTAAGGTTTAAGGTTTAAGGTTTAAGGTTTAAGGTTTAAGGTTTAAGGTTTAAGGTTTAAGGTTTAAGGTTTAAGGTTTAAGGTTTAAGGTTTAAGGTTTAAGGTTTAAGGTTTAAGGTTTAAGGTTTAAGGTTTAAGGTTTAAGGTTTAAGGTTTAAGGTTTAAGGTTTAAGGTTTAAGGTTTAAGGTTTAAGGTTTAAGGTTTAAGGTTTAAGGTTTAAGGTTTAAGGTTTAAGGTTTAAGGTTTAAGGTTTAAGATTTAAGGTTTAAGGTTTAAGGTTTAAGGTTTAAGGTTTAAGGTTTAAGGTTTAAGGTTTAAGGTTTAAGGTTTAAGGTTTAAGGTTTAAGGTTTAAGGTTTAAGGTTTAAGGTTTAAGGTTTAAGGTTTAAGGTATAAGGTTTAAGGTTTAAGGTTTAAGGTTTAAGGTTTAAGGTTTAAGGTTTAAGGTTTAAGGTTTAAGGTTTAAGGTTTAAGGTTTAAGGTTTAAGGTTTAAGGTTTAAGGTTTAAGGTTTAAGGTTTAAGATTGAAGGTTTAAGGTTTAAGGTTTAAGGTTTAAGGTTTAAGGTTTAAGGTTTAAGGTTAAAGGTTTAAGGTTTAAGGTTTAAGGTTTAAGGTTTAAGGTTTAAGGTTTAAGGTTTAAGGTTTAAGGTTTAAGGTTTAAGGTTTAAGGTTAAAGGTTAAAGGTTTAAGGTTTAAGGTTTAAGGTTTAAGGTTTAAGGTTTAAGGTTTAAGGTTTAAGGTTAAAGGTTTAAGGTTTAAGTATTAAGGTTTAAGGTTAAAGATTTAACGTGTAAGTTTTAAGGTTATGATTTAATGTTTAAGGTTTAAGTATTAAGATTTAAGGTTAAAGGTTTAACGTTTAAGGTTTAAGGTTTAAGGTTAAAGGTTTAAGGTTTAAGGTTTAAGGTTTAAGGTTTAAGGTTTAAGGTTTAAAGTTTAAGGTTTAAGGTTTAAGGTTTAAGGTTTAAGGTTTAAGGTTTTAAGGTTTAAGGTTTAATGTTTAAGTTTTAAGGTTTAAGGTTTAAGGTTTAAGATTTAAGGTTTAAGGTTTAAGGTTTAAGGTTTAAGGTTTAAGGTTTAAGGTTTAAGGTTTAAGGTTTAAGGTTTAAGGTTTAAGGTTTAAGGTTTAAGGTTTAAGGTTTAAGGTTTAAGGTTTAAGGTTTAAGGTTTAAGGTTTAAGGTTTAAGGTTTAAGGTTTAAGGTTTAAGGTTTAAGGTTTAAGGTTTAAGGTTTATGGTTTAAAGTTTAAGGTTTAAGGTTTAAGGTTTAAGGTTTAAGGTTTAAGGTTTAAGGTTTAAGGTTTAAGGTTTAAGGTTTAAGGTTTAAGGTTTAAGGTTTAAGGTTTAAGGTTTAAGGTTTAAGGTTTAAGGTTTAAGGTTTAAGGTTTAAGGTTTAAGGTTTAAGGTTTAAGGTTTAAGGTTTAAGGTTTAAGGTTTAAGGTTTAAGGTTTAAGGTTTAAGGTTTAAGGTTTAAGGTTTAAGGTTTAAGGTTTAAGGTTTAAGGTTTAAGGTTTAAGGTTTAAGGTTTAAGGTTTAAGGTTTAAGGTTTAAGTTTTAAGGTTTAAGGTTTAAGGTTTAAGGTTTAAGGTTTAAGGTTTAAGGTTTAAGGTTTAAGGTTTAAGGTTTAAGGTTTAAGGTTTAAGGTTTAAGGTTTAAGGTTTAAGGTTTAAGGTTTAAGGTTTAAGTATTAAGGTTTAAGGTTTAAGGTTTAAGGTTTAAGGTTTAAGGTTTAAGGTATAAGGTATAAGGTTTAAGGTTTAAGGTTTAAGGTTTAAGGTTTAAGGTTTAAGGTTTAAGGTTTAAGGTTTAATGTTTAATGTTTAATGTTTAATGTTTAAGGTTTAAGGTTTAAGGTTTAAGGTTTAAGGTTTAAGGTTTAAGGTTTAAGGTTTAAGGTTTAAGGTTTAAGGTTTAAGGTTTAAGGTTTAAGGTTTAAGGTTTAAGGTTTAAGGTTTAAGGTTTAAGGTTTAAGGTTTAAGGTTTATGGTTTAAAGTTTAAGGTTTAAGGTTTAAGGTTTAAGGTTTAAGGTTTAAGGTTTAAGGTTTAAGGTTTAAGGTTTAAGGTTTAAGGTTTAAGGTTTAAGGTTTAAGGTTTAAGGTTTAAGATTTAAGGTTTAAGGTTAAAGGTTTAAGGTTTAAGGTTTAAGGTTTAAGGTTTAAGGTTTAAGGTTTAAGGTTTAAGGTTAAAGGTTTAAGGTTTAAGGTTTAAGGTTTAAGGTTTAAGGTTTAAGGTTTAAGGTTAAAGGTTTAAGGTTTAAGGTTTAAGGTTTAAGGTTTAAGGTTTAAGGTTTAAGGTTTAAGGTTTAAGGTTTAAGGTTAAAGGTTAAAGGTTAAAGGTTTAAGGTTTAAGTATTAAGGTTTAAGGTTAAAGATTTAACGTGTAAGTTTTAAGGTTATGATTTAATGTTTAAGGTTTAAGTATTAAGATTTAAGGTTAAAGGTTTAACGTTTAAGGTTTAAGGTTTAAGGTTAAAGGTTTAAGGTTTAAGGTTTAAGGTTTAAGGTTTAAGGTTTAAAGTTTAAGGTTTAAGGTTTAATGTTTAAGGTTTAAGGTTTAAGGTTTAAGGTTTTAAGGTTTAAGGTTTAATGTTTAAGTTTTAAGGTTTAAGGTTTAAGGTTTAAGGTTTAAGATTTAAGGTTTAAGGTTTAAGGTTTAAGGTTTAAGGTTTAAGGTTTAAGGTTTAAGGTTTAAGGTTTAAGGTTTAAGGTTTAAGGTTTAAGGTTTAAGGTTTAAGGTTTAAGGTTTAAGGTTTAAGGTTTAAGGTTTAAGGTTTAAGGTTTAAGGTTTAAGGTTTAAGGTTTAAGGTTTAAGGTTTAAGGTTTAAGGTTTAAGGTTTAAGGTTTAAGGTTTAAGGTTAAAGGTTTAAGGTTTAAGGTTAAAGGTTTAAGGTTTAAGGTTTATGGTTTAAAGTTTAAGGTTTAAGGTTTAAGGTTTAAGGTATAAGGTTTAAGGTTTAAGGTTTAAGGTTTAAGGTTTAAGGTTTAAGGTTTAAGGTTTAAGGTTTAAGGTTTAAGGTTTAAGGTTTAAGGTTTAAGGTTTAAGGTTTAAGGTTTAAGGTTTAAGGTTTAAGGTTTAAGGTTTAAGGTTTAAGGTTTAAGGTTTAAGGTTTAAGGTTTAAGGTTTAAGGTTTAAGGTTTAAGGTTTAAGGTTTAAGGTTTAAGGTTTAAGGTTTAAGGTTTAAGGTTTAAGGTTTAAGGTTTAAGGTTTAAGGTTTAAGGTTTAAGGTTTAAGGTTTAAGGTTTAAGGTTTAAGGTTTAAGGTTTAAGGTTTAAGGTTTAAGGTTTAAGGTTTAAGGTTTAAGGTTTAAGGTTTAAGGTTTAAGATTTAAGGTTTAAGGTTAAAGGTTAAAGGTTTAAGGTTTAAGGTTTAAGGTTTAAGGTTTAAAGTTTAAAGTTTAAAGTTTAAGGTTTAAGGTTAAAGGTTAAAGGTTTAAGGTTAAAGGTTTAAGGTTAAAGGTTAAAGGTTTAAGGTTTAAGGTTTAAGGTTTAAGATTGAAGGTTTAAGGTTTAAGGTTTAAGGTTTAAGATTTAAGGTTTAAGGTTTAAGGTCTAAGGTTTAAGGTTAAAGATTTAACATGTAAGTTTTAAAGGTTTAAGGTTTAAGGTTTAAGGTTTAAGGTTTAAGGTTTAAGTGCTTTGCCCACTGAAAAACGAAATGAAAAATTCGGATTTAGTTTTTTTGATCACCAGTTATTGATTTTTTTTCATTAAAATCTTCTGAATCTTGATCGAATATACCAGACAATAATATTTTCAATTTACAAAATTCAAAAAAAATTTTAAGTGGTTGAGAAAATGAAAATTAAATCTTTTCGGTTCTAAATTATTTTTAGAACGAACAAAATTACATCCTGATTTTCTCAGCCACTTAAAAAATTTTTTAAATTGAAAATAGTAGAGTCTGGTATATTCGGTCAAGATTCAGAAGATTTTAATGAAAAAAAATCAATAACTGGAGATCAAAAAAACTAAATCCGAATTTTTCTTTTCGTTTTCAATGGGTAGAGCGCTGTAAAGTGTAAGACTTAATGCTTAAAGTTCTATGCTTAGAGCTCAAGTCTAAATGCTTATATTAAAGCTTAATGCTTTATGCTTATGTCTAGGTTAAAGGTTAGAGGCCAAAGACTAAAAGCTTAAAACTACAGGCTAAACTTTAAAGACTACAGACTAAAGCTCAGGGCTCTAGTATAAAGGCCACCGCTTTAAGCTTATTGCTTATTATTTAATTCTAATAGGTTAATAATAAAGGCTTAATGCTAAAAGCTGAATACTTAAGGTTAAAGAATACATTTTAAAGGCTAAAAGCTTAAATCTAAAGGATCAAGTCTAAAGCTAAATGCTAATGGTTTAAGTTTAAAAACATTAGGCTTATGGCTAACCTAAATACTACAGACTAAAGGCAAAAGGCTATAACCTTAAGGATAAAGACTAAAAGCTAAAGGATAAATGTGAAGGTAAATGTAACGGTAAAAGTAAAGGCTGAATGATTAATTTAAAAGGCATAAAGCTAGACGCTAGAAGCAAAAGGCTGAATGCTAAAGACTAAACGCTTAAAGCTAAAGATTAAATTTGAAAGTTTAAAAGCCTAAATCTGAATTATCGAGATTAATGCTAAAAGCTAAAGGATAAAGATTAATATCTGAAAGCTAAACGGTAAATCTAAAGACTAAATGCTAAAGCTAAAGGCTATAGGTTAAAGGCTAATAGCTAAATTCTAAAGACCTTAAGCTAAATGGTAAAGACTAAGGGCTAAAAGCTAGGATCTAAAGGCTTAAGGTTAAATAGTTAAGGTTAAAATTTAGAAGATTTAAAGAATTAAAGTTAAAAGCGAAAGGATAAACATAAAGTTAAATGCAACGGTAAAAGTTAATGCTGAATGATTAATTTAAAAGTCTAAAAGCTAGAGGTTACCGACTAAATGGTAAATACTTAAGGCTAAACGCTTAAGGCTAAAGTATACAATTTTAAGACTAACAGCTTAAATTTAATGGTCGAGATTAAGGTGAGAAGCTAAAGGCTAAAAGTTATAGGCTAAATTATAAACGCTAAAGTCTAAAAGTTCAAAGCTTAATACTAAAGACTAAAGGCTAAAGGCTAGAAATTAAAGGCTAAAACCTAAAACGGATAAAGGTATAAGTAAATGTAAAGGTCAAAGTAAAGGCTGAATGATTAAATTAAAATGGTAAAAGCTAGAGGCTAAAGTCTAAATGCTATAGGCATAAGATTTAAAGGTAAATGCTAATTTACAGTTAAAGGCTCAAGGTGTAGGTAAAAGTAACGTTAAAAGTAAAAGCTAATTGCTGAAACTAAAAGGCTAAAGCTAGAAGCTGTAGGGTCAAGGCTAATGGGAAATGTAACGATCAAATTCAAGGGTGAATACTGAAAATAAAAGGCTAAAAGTTAGAAGCTAAATGCTGAGTGATAAATGCTTAAAGCTACAGCTTAAGGCTTACAGGCTAATGCTAAACACTTAAGGTTTAAGGTGAAAGTTTTAAGTTAATGTTTAAGGCTTAAAGATTAAGGCTTAAGTATAAATATTACAGGCTTATGCTAAAGCCTAAACGGTAAAGGCTAAATGCTAAAGGCTAAATGATATAAACTAAAAGTTAAACGCTCAATATATAAAAACAATATACAAAGTAAAGGTTAACTGCTGAAACTAAAGGGCTAAACGCTAGAGGCTATATGGCTAATGCTAAAATCTAAAAGCTAGAAGTATAAAGATTAAGGCTTAAGGCTAAAGGATAAATGCTACTGACCAAATTCTAAAGGTTAAGGTAAACGTACAGGTAAAGGTAAATATACAAATAGAAGTAAAGATAAAAGCTAAAGGCATAAGTAAAAGTCAAGGTAAATGCTAAAGGCGTAAATAAAGGTAAATGTAAAAGCATAAATCTGATAGTAAAGGTAAATCTGATTTAAAATTATAAAATAAAAACAAATTTAAACAAAAAAAGTTAAACACTTTTATTCAAAATGGACTAAAAAGTGTAAAATAAATAAATAAATAAACAATTTCTCCTCTTCTTGTAAAATAAATATTTTTTGTAGAAGAAATTTTTTTTTACTTTTTTTTATTAAAAATTGGTGGTTTGGCGTCTATTGGAAGAGCGACCAAAGTTGAGTAGATTATTATACCAGCTCCGTTCAAATACGAGTATAGAGCGCTCATCGGCACTAAGAATGGCTCAAACCACCACCATTGCTGATGCCTGCTTTCTGGTGGCCATCCGGAGGTGCGTATTTTCGTATAACGTCTCTGGCAAATAAACTCGGTCTTTTTTTTTGTTTATATGTTGCCCAATGTGGAATGGAGCCTCATCAGAAAAAACGATTTTCGGCATCAGGCCACTTAGTGTGCAAACGAAGCAATTCCTTTGTTCTATCAAGCCAATTTTTTTTCTCTGTTCAGGATTAAGATCGTGTGCTTTTTGAAACTTTAAAGGCTTCAATCCAAGCTTATTTTTCACAATGTGTTGCATCCTAGCTCTGAATATGTTACAACAGCCAATTTTTTCCAATGCGGCGGGGCTTTCATGCTGTTCGTTTACGACCACTTCGTTTGCATCTAGTAATGCTGGCAGCATCGTTGTAACGAGAATTACATATATATGTATATCATATATCCCACATATTTTAAAAATTTTGTATGGCTTTTAAAACTCATGAGTCATGAGCTTTTATTTAAACGAATCGTATAGTTCTTGAACTGAAGAACAAAATAACATTACATCTTTAAAGAAAAATATTAATGCTGTTTATATAGGTCATCCAATATTCAAAACCAAAAGAGGCACTTTAACAAAATTTAGGTCAACATGAATTTTATAATTTTGAGTAAGGTATTCCCAAAACGGCAATAACATAATTTCCCTATAAACAAAATGTAAACAACATTTATTACATACAGAAAACAGAAAATGGATGTTCTCATTATATTCGTCAATTCTTCATTAGCTATACCTACATTATGTATGTACATTGATATTTTTAGTATATCATATTCGTATTGATTTCATGTTGTGCAAAAAAAATTCTGATCATAAACATAATGATGATGAGATAATTCACTACAGCTGAATTTTTGCTTAAAAATTCATAAAACTAAAATTTAAATAATTTCTTCATGCTGCTTATGAACAGCAAAAAGCAGAAAAACGAGAACAAATAAGAGACCAACATTTTTTGTTTGGAAATTCGTAAACATTTTAAGCTCAAATATAATATGCAAGGTGACTCATAACTCGAGGTGAAAATTAATTTTACACTACAATTTGAATATCGTTGTTAGTCGGTCGAATAAATGTTGAAACAGAACTGTTAGCAAAAAAGTTGGAAAATGTTTGCAAAAGTTCAATCCTATATGTTATTTGTGAAATCCAGAATTGAACAGAATAGGTACGGGCCAACGTTGATGTGAATAAAATGAAACGATATAGATTTATGAAACCAGATGTTTAAAGGAGCAATTTGGTATAACCTTGCTCATGAATAGCAATGCCAACCAACAAAAGACCATGTAGCAACGATGCGGTTATGTGTTGATTACCGAAACGGATATTGATTACGCTTGGGTCACATTTTAAACAGGTGGCATTCTATCGGAAAAACAAAAAGGTAATAAATTTCTTAACATACTAGAGCCACACATTATGCAAACCTGAGGAAAATAAAAGGTTTAATCCAAAAAAAACTACTTGTGGTGGTTTCGTCAAAAACCATGGCATTCATTGACCCGCCGGTAATCGAACCCGAGACCTCCGGGGCTTAAAGCAAGCATGCTAACAACTGTGCCACCGGGGCGGCTAAAATGAAAACATTGAAAACATTGATGAAAACATCATGTTGTTCGAAAATGACTAATGCACTTAGCGGAACTACAGGGACAGCTTGGGATCCCATCATATTCCCGAACGAAAAAATCCCGAAACAAAATACTGGAAAATACAAAGTAAACTGACCCATCGAAAAGGAAGAACCCAATAAACTTTTGCTAACTACAATCTGAAAACAAAAGAAATCTACATAATTTCATATCATCCTTCCGCGGAAAGGACCAATGCTAATCGGCTTTGGCGAGTTTTTTATTTTAGTAGGTGAATAATTATTACAATACATAAAACAATACATTTTTCAAAAATGTCCCAATTAGATTTTTTTAAAATCGTCAAAGCTGGGGTTTGGGGGCGGTAGGCTAATTTGAGTTTTTCCATAAAGTTCTTAATATTTATGATAATGAAAATTGCTTCGTCAACCTTTCAGACACAGATCAAAGGAATTGTATCGCTCGTGTCGCTTCTACTGATAGTGTCAATTGATGTCAAAAGTCTAACAATGCCTATAAAATTGAATTTCTTCATTTATTGTAAACAAAATAATTTTTCTGGATTTTTTTCTGGATTGCTTTTCCTCTAATTTCTAAATTTTTTTCGGGATTTTATTTTTCTCGATTTTTACTTTTCAACCATTCTAGATTTAACAATTTTTGGATTTTTTTTTCAGGCAAATGTAGTGATCTCAGCCAACCATTAAATATCACAAATGTTTGAAATATTATTTTACCTTAGTGGATGGGAACTGCCGTCCCCAAACCCCGCTTTAACGATTTTTTTTAAATTCTTACACTCATAGAAATTAGAACATTTTAAAAAATTTGTGTTTTTTGATAATTAGTAACGTACTAAAATAGTCAACTCCCTAAAGTCACTAAGCATTGGACCCTTTGCACAAGAATGAATTGAAATTATGAAGCTCCCTTTCGTTTTCATATTGTAGTTAACAAACATTTAATGGGGCACACTGTTTTGCATTTTTTGGGATTTCTTTTATATACAAGTTATAAAAATACAACATTTTTCACAACATCTCGCAATCATTTAACATGTCGAGATTGTTCTGAGCCTTCTTCGAGATTTTGTCCCAATCCAAATAATATTTTGTTTCTAGATTTTTAAAAACGATTTGCAAGATTTTGTCTTATCCGGATTTTTTTTTTTTAAATGTATTGATCTCAAAGAGGGATTGGAATCGTTTATACAGGACGAAGCTGCCGCTTCCAAAGCCATGCATTGATGATTCATCAAAATAACAACGAGTCTTCTTTTTTAATGATTCACATTATTTTGAACTTTTTTTTCGGAAATATGATGGCACGGCCTCCGCTTCCCGCCTCCTCCTCTCCAAAGAAAAAAGCTATACCCTGCAAAAGGCGAAAAGCTAAAATTCGCACGATGCAATTTTTTGCTCATAGATGAAAACCTTAATTATCTAAACGTCTTTCACCTGCGTTTTGAAGGAGCCGATTTCGATAGCCGACATAGCAAGTTCCCCCTCCTGAGCAAAAGAGGGATGACTTTTCAGAAAGCTGGCTTAATTTCGAGTACACTATGAGTTTATGTCAAAATTAGCTTTAAAGTCGTTGTATGAAGATGATCAGATTGAGATAAAAATTCGGACTGCCTTGCACGATAAGCCTGGCAAAGTTTACGTACAAGCAGATGCCGGCTGTGGTCAAATAAGATGAACTGACCAACTTCATTAATATCAATTATAGTTTTTCGCCTCGAGATATGAATCACCCTGTCGCCGAAAAAAAAACAAGGAGAAAAGTCAACTTTGTTTTTTATATGTAAACAAAATACATCCTGAACCTGATGTTATGTATGCTGACTGTACGTCTCGTTTTATGTTTATGTTACATTTTTTTGGACATGACATGACTATTAATTAGGTTTTCGTTTTTTTTTATCTGGACACTGTGTATACTCATGTATTGTGTTGGTACTATTTTAGTTTTATTGCTGCTGTATAGATTTTGTGTGTTGTTCAAACATTTGAGATGATGAAAATAAATGCATACAGGAGACAATTTATAACATATTGTATAACAAAGTAACAAACAAATAAATGGAATTCCTGATTTTACGAAATATTGTACATACATTCATTTGATCGAATTTGATACTAAAATGAATTCAAAACTTGAAAAAATATTACTGCTTCTGCTATACCTTTGAGTTTGTTGTTGCATTCACTGGTTGATATTAGATTTCTTGTTATGTTGTTAATAGATTTTCTAGTTTTTCAGTGAATTTAACTTATTTACACTTGACTTTTCTGTATATGGTAGTTCAGTAAACGGAATTTACACTTTATTGTATAAAATAGTGTTGAATGATACTTTTGATGTTATAAAAAAATAATTGTTTACCGTGTCAAATAATATGGGATGTGTTAATTTTTTATTTACTTGGAGTATAGACAGTACACAAAAAATTTTGTTTAAACATTTGTTTTAACACTGTGTGCTTCGACTATTGTGGGAGCTGTATAAAAATTCTGGTACTACTTAAAATGGGGATATTATCTTTCCGTAAAATGACAAGAAGTTCTACCCCGTTGATATTTGATTTTGGTTGTGTCCATTTAGGTAGTTTGGGCTTCCGGCTATTTATCTAGTCTTTTGTTAATTTAAACAGGCCTCCGCAAGGATGACTTATTAAATAATGTTTTGTAGTTTATACTCCCGCAACAACAAACCGCTGGATTAAACGGATCGCTAGGAAATGGCATGAGAAAATCACAAGTTTTTAAATTTCTCATTTATTTGACAACAACAACTTTTTGAAATTTTGACAACAACAACATAAATAAACAAATTTGCCAGATTTTGTTATATCTACTTTTTCGAATTGATTTTCCATTGGAAATTATAAAAACAATTTTCAGGCTTGATGAAAAGATTTTTTTTTGTTTTTTGCATTTACTTCGGTCTAAAAAGACCAAAGTATTGAAATCCTGTCAAAAATGACGAAAAATTTGGATTTGGATGTCTGGACCCATGGTATTTTGAGAACGGCTTGTCCGATTTGGAATTATTTCGCCAATCTTTTTCTATAGTCAAGGCAGAAATTTGAAAAGCTTTTGGAGACTGTATGTGAAGAGGGTGGGGTATACCTGCAATATGGATTGACCCAAAATACCTGGTTTTATAAATATTTACGATTATGCTGGTTTGATTATTGCATTGGGCATTGAATTTGGAATTCAATTTGCTTCTTTTCGTATATATAGAGTTGTCTGGGTAAAAGCCTAATCAATCTTTATAAAGCCAATTCCAAAATAATTGAATCGTTGTTAAAGCATATCCGAATTTCAAAGCCGAGGTCAACAATTATATTGAAAGCAATATAGAATAAAATTGCTAAGAAGCCAAAGGCCTAGCAAACAATCTAATCTATATTAAAAGATTTCTTCAACAAAAGCTGTGGTCGAAATTTATCAAAGGAAGCAAGCAAATTTGGCCCCAAAAATATACCTACTCCCCATCGTATGGCAACAAGTTTGTGATTGTATGTCAAGAACAGTCCCACCAAACGAACTGTATGTTTTACTATAGGGAGGAATCTCTGTGAACAGAGTCGGAGCAAAATTACAAATTTTCGATTTTTCTGGCTCTGAATTTGTGGGCTATAGTTCAGTTGATTTTCAATCAAATTGAATTTTCTGCGAAATGTGTAGAAATATTCAAGCGATGCGAATGACCATTGGTATGACGATTACAGGTCTCAACGCCCATTGATAGAGGTATCAATAATCGAAATCGGAGCAAAATTGCAGATTTTCGATTTTTCTGGCTCTGAATTTGTGGGCTATAGTTCAGTTGATTTTCAATAAAATTAAATTTTCTGCGAAATGTGTAGATATATTCAAGCGATCCAAATGACCGTTGGCATGACGATTACAGGTCTCAACGCCTATTGATAGAGGTATCAATCATCGTAATCGGAGCAAAATTGCAGATTTTTGATTTTTCTGGCTCTGAATTTGTGGGCTATAGTTTAGTTGATTATCAATAAAATTGAATTTTCTGCGAAATGTGTAGAAATGTTCAAGAGATGCGAATAACCATTGGCATGACGATTACAGGTCTCAACGCCTATTGATAGAGGTATCAATCATCGAAATCGGAGCAAAATTACAAATTTTCGATTTTTCTGGCTCTGAATTTGTGGGCTATAGTTCAGTTGATTTTCAATAAAATTGAATTTTCTGCGAAATATGTAGAAATATTCAAGCGATGCGAATGACCGTTGGCATGACGATTACAGGTCTCAACGCCTATTGATAGAGGTATCAATCATCGAAATCGGAGCAAAATTACAGATTTTTGATTTTTCTGGCTCTGAATTTGTGGGCTATAGTTCAGTTGATTTTCAATCAAATTGAATTTTCCGCGAAATGTGTAGATATGTTCAAGCGATCCAAATGACCGTTGGCATGACGATTACAGGTCTCAGCGCCTATTGATAGAGGTATAAATCATCGAAATCGGAGCAAAATTACAGATTTTTGATTTTTCTGGCTCTGAATTTGTGGGCTATAGTTTAGTTGATTATCAATAAAATTGAATTTTCTGCGAAATGTGTAGAAATGTTCAAGAGATGCGAATAACCATTGGCATGACGATTACAGGTCTCAACGCCTATTGATAGAGGTATCAATCATCGAAATCGGAGCAAAATTACAAATTTTCGATTTTTCTGGCTCAGAATTTGTAGGCTATAGTTCAGTTGATTTTCAAACAAATTGAATTTTCTGCGAAATGTGTAGAAATATTCAAGCGATGCGAATGACCATTGGTATGACGATTACAGGTCTCAATGCCTATTGATAGAGGTATCAATCATCGAAATCGGAGCAAAATTGCAGATTTTCGATTTTTCTGGCTCTGAATTTGTGGGCTATAGTTCAGTTGATTTTCAATAAAATTGAATTTTCTGCGAAATGTGTAGATATATTCAAGCGATCCAAATGACCGTTGGCATGACGATTACAGGTCTCAACGCCTATTGATAGAGGTATCAATCATCGTAATCTTGGCAAAATTACAGATTTTCGATTTTACTGGCTCTGAATTTGTGGGCTATAGTTCAGTTGATTATCAATCAAATTGAATTTTCTGCGAAATGTGTAGAAATGTTCAAGAGTGGCGAATAACCGTTGGAATGATGATTACAGGTCTCAACGCCTATTGATAGAGGTATCAATAATCGAAATCGGAGCAAAATTGCAGATTTACGATTTTTCTGGCTCTGAATTTGTGGGCTATAGTTCAGTTGATTTTCAATCAAATTGAGTTTTCTGCGAAATGTGTAGAAATATTCAAGCGATGCGAGTGACCGTTGGCATGACGATTACAGGTCTCAACGCCTATTGATAGAGGTATCAATCATCGAAATCGGAGCAAAATTGCAGATTTTCGATTTTTCTGGCTCTGAATTTGTGGGCTATAGTTCAGTTGATTTTCAATAAAATTAAATTTTCTGCGAAATGTGTAGATATATTCAAGCGATCCAAATGACCGTTGGCATGACGATTACAGGTCTCAACGCCTATTGATAGAGGTATCAATCATCGTAATCGGAGCAAAATTACAGATTTTTGATTTTTCTGGCTCTGAATTTGTGGGCTATAGTTCAGTTGATTTTCAATAAAATTGAATTTTCTGCGAAATGTGTAGAAATGTTCAAGCGATGCGAATGACCGTTGGCATAACGATTACAGGTCTCAACGCCTATTGATAGAGGTATCAATAATCGAAATCGGAGCAAAATTGCAGATTTACGATTTTTCTGGCTCTGAATTTGTGGGCTATAGTTCAGTTGATTTTCAATCAAATTGAGTTTTCTGCGAAATGTGTAGAAATATTCAAGCGATGCGAGTGACCGTTGGCATGACGATTACAGGTCTCAACGCCTATTGATTGAGGTATCAATCATCGAAATCGGAGCAAAATTGCAGATTTAAGATTTTTCTGGCTCTGAATTTGTGGGCTATAGTTCAGTTGATTATCAATCAAATTGAATTTTCTGCGAAATGTGTAGATATATTCAAGCGATCCAAATGACCGTTTGCATGACGATTACAGGTCTCAACGCCTATTGATAGAGGTATCAATCATCGTAATCGGAGCAAGATTACAGATTTTTGATTTTTCTGGCTCTGAATTTGTGGGCTATAGTTCAGTTGATTTTCAATCAAATTGAATTTTCTGCGAAATGTGTAGATATATTCAAGCGATGCGAATGACCGTTGGCATGACGATTACAGGTCTCAACGCCTATTGATAGAGGTATCAATCATCGTAATCGGAGCAAAATTTCAGATTTACGATTTTTCTGGCTCTGAATTTGTGGGCTATAGTTCAGTTGATTATCAATAAAATTGAATTTTCTGCGAAATGTGTAGAAATGTTCAAGCGATGCGATTGACCGTTGGCATGACGATTACAGGTCTCAACGCCTATTGATAGAGGTATCAGTCATCGTAATCGGAGCAAAATTACAGATTTTTGATTTTTCTGGCTCTGAATTTGTAGGCTATAGTTCAGTTGATTTTCAATAAAATTGAATTTTCTGCGAAATGTGTAGAAATATTCGAGCGATGCGAATGACCGTTGGCATGACGATTACAGGTTTCAACGCCTATTGATAGAGGTATCAATCATCGAAATCGGAGCAAAATTACAGATTTACGATTTTTCTGGCTCTGAATTTGTGGGCTATAGTTCAGTTGATTATCAATAAAATTAAATTTTCTGCGAAATTTGTAGAAATGTTCAAGGGATGCGAATGACCGTTGGCATGACGATTACAGGTCCCAACGCCTATTGATAGAGGTATCAATCATCGAAATCGGAGCAAAATTGCAGACTTACGATTTTTCTGGCTCTGAATTTGTGGGCTATAGTTCAGTTGATTATCAATAAAATTGAATTTTCTGCGAAATGTGTAGAAATGTTCAAGCGATGCGAATGACCGTTAGCATGACGATTACAGGTCTCAACGCCTATTGAAAGAGTTATCAATCATCGAAATCGGAGCAAAATTGCAGATTTACGATTTTTCTGGCTCTGAATTTGTGGGCTATAGTTCAGTTGATTTTCAATAAAATTGAATTTTCTGCGAAATGTGTAGAAATATTCAAGCGATGCAAATGACCATTGGCATGACGATTACAGGTCTCATCGCCTATTGATAGAGGTATCAATCATCGTAATCGGAGCAAAATTACAGATTTTTGATTTTTCTGGCTCTGAATTTGTGGGCTATAGTTCAGTTGATTTTCAATAAAATTGAATTTTCTGCGAAATGTGTAGAAATATTCAAGCGATGCGAATGACCGTTGGCATGACGATTACAGGTCTCAACGCCTATTGATAGAGGTATCAATCATCGTAATCGGAGCAAAATTACAGATTTTTGATTTGTCTGGCTCTGAATTTGTAGGCTATAGTTCAGTTGATTTTCAATCAAATTGAATTTTCTGCGAAATATGTAGAAATATTCAAGCGATCCGAATGACCGTTGGCATGACGATTACAGGTCTCAACGCCTATTCATAGAGGTATCAACTACTAACACTAATTCTTAGTATTGGCTGTTTTATGTCATTATGGATGTACCACTTAAGCCACTTATATAAGCTTAGCATTATGTATTTCTTTGAAAAATTGCGATTTTCAGTAGATTGTAATTCATTTTCAACCTATATAGAAAAGACAAATTTTAGCTAGTAACTAAAATTTTTTCACGATACTTTCCAACACATTTAAACAGTATACTCGTACACTACATAACATACATACTATCGTACATAAACATAATTAACGTTCTGCAAATTTTGCAAATGGTATCTTTTATAGTAATTTAAAATATCGGGATAGAGTATGATTTGGAAGTTAATTTTTAATATTTTTCGGGATAAAAAGATTTTTATTGTATTTAGTTATGACACAAACGAAAATAAAATAATAAAAATAAAAAAGGAAACTTTTTCTTTAAAATTGGTCTAAAGCTAAATAATGAATAAAATATAATTTAAAATACCATTAAAATAATATTCTGGAATATGGTCAGTTACACGGTTAGAAATATCAGTATAATTTTGTATACTGCTTTCGGTATAAAGTTCTAGAATACGATTTTTCGTGTTATACATATTGGATGTCTGTACCCCTGTTACTGAAGCTTTCGACCTGTTTGGCTGTTGTTGTATAAGTAACTAAATGTTGGTTAAAATAGAAATCAGCACTGTCAAAACTGTCATACCAACTTTATGACACAGGTGACAGGTGAATGCTATCCCCATTGAAAACACCAAAGAACGAAGTTCTGATCACCTTGTGAGGTTTCAGCCTTTTATATTTTATAATAGTTTTCGTGTTCCAACCAAATTAATTAAAATTGAAATTAAGTTATGACCTACGTTTGTACATACATTCGTGTACATTTTCTTATAAAATTTTTCAAATTATGATGCATAATGGATGTTCTTTACAACCAAAATTCTCATATAACTTGGGATTTGTTACCAGTTTGTAATTGATCTGGCACTTTTGTTTTATTTAGTTTTTGGCATAAAGCGTAGTAGAAAGTTTTATGCCAAAAACTAAATCATACAAAACTACCAGATATAACAGATGTTGTAAATAACATTCATTAAGCATCAATTGATATATTTTATAAGAGAGAACTATACGATTTCAATTCGCGCACAAGTGTTTCACAAGCCAAACGCAATGGTTAGAAATGGATTTTTGTAAAAAAAAAATTCAAAACACTACATAGATGTGAAAACAATCAGAAAAACAATTTTCACAGATTCATAACACGTAATTCGAACGCTTCAGTTTTTTCTCATAAATCATATCCACATATCGTACATTTATGTCTGTGCAAAAGTATGTACATACGTTTGTGGGTACGGTACACAAACTCTTTTCTATTAAATTTAATCAAATAATAAATTTACGATTCGTATTGCGAACTTAGATAATGTATATGCATAATGCATCCCACAATAATGTATACATTGTAAATAGAATATCAACTTATTGTCTACGTTCTAACCTAATTATGTAAGTCACATAAATTAATATTATCGTATGTACACAAAAATAAAATAAAAAACAGGACTTGTACATACTAAACAACATAAAGGCGTGGTGTATTTGTCTTAGGATTTCTGGTGTGTGGTGAAAATTTGTAAAGAATCTGATCTTTTGAAGTATATCCTATATTTAATCAATTAATTTGGTTTACTTTATGTTAAAAGACACAAAAACCTCTACTATATCGTATACAGGTAAAGTAAATATTTACATAAATGCATATAATGTTGCAATAAAATTTATGTGTGCATACACTCAAACTCTTCTCTATATCTATATACATAAAATGCATCTTGAAACTACATAAAAGCATTTGTTGACATAAATGTTATGCTTATATGCAAAATATAATATTATGCTTTTATCATTCGGTATATTACCATACCACA
Organism: Tipula helvola; assembly: GCA_963556165.1. Taxonomy (NCBI): domain Eukaryota; kingdom Metazoa; phylum Arthropoda; class Insecta; order Diptera; family Tipulidae; genus Tipula; species Tipula helvola. The sequence continues at coordinate 32,657,405 of OY744481.1, forward strand.
TAAATTTTTTTTTTTTTTTGTATGTGATGTTTATTTAAAAAATTTGTCCTATCACAACATAAATATCATCTAATTTTAAATGTTAAATCCTAATATTTACCTTTAAAATTTATGTTAAGTCAAAAATATTACTTGTTGTTGTTGTTAGTGTTATCTAAATTTTGAGGTTTTTATTAGTTTGCATAATATTATGTACATACCATAATATATAAATTGTTGCTCTCCTGATTGTTAAATGTTAATTTTGATTTGTTATACAATTTTTTGTTGTTGTTTATTTATTTTCGTGTATGCGGAACTGTTCTTTTTCATATACAGAAAATGTTTATTTTCCTCCTCAGTGAATAAGTAATTTTGAGGTGGAAATTTAAACCTGACAATATAATTGTCTGCTTGACATTTTATTCTTCGTTTTATGTTATATGTAAATGCATGTATATTACATACTAGTAGACTTGTATAAATATGACCAATATTATGTAATGTACGGTTTATACATAAAAATAGTACGAGTGTACGAAAAAAAAAAAAAAAAAAAGTTTGTGGGAAAAACTTGGATAAATTTATCTCTGTGATACATATAAATTTACTTTATGCTTGACCATGCAGTACTGGATTAAAGGTATTTATAAGATAAGGTTTATACAAAATGAGTCTGACACTAAAACCAATAATAAAATTCATATAACACATTACTTTTAGTTAAAGTATTTCTTCTCTTTTCATTTATGTGTGCTTTTTGTTGTGGTGGTTTTTCCTAATGTACGGTTAAAAGATAATGGAAAAGCAGAGGGAAAGTTTAGTAGCAGGCAGCACGAATACAATTTTTAATTGCAATGCATATTTAGTCTTATAAATATTTACCAGTGGCGTAAATAGCAGCCCCGGGTGTGGCCCACGGCTGTGAGGCCCACGAGATTTCCTTTATTAGTTCAAATTTAAAATTTGATAGCTCAAATTAAGCTTACCTTTTCAAATTTGCAGAGCTGGATTTTTCTAGGAAATTTTTAGGAAAAGGCGGTATTCTAGATTTTAGAAAAGAAGAAATTTTTCCTGTTGCTATATTAAATATTTTCTTAAGCCCTGCTCAACAATTTCTTCTCGGTTCTGACTTCATATAAGTAAAAATTTCTTTAAGTTCTGACCGATATTTAGATTTATTTTATTTTATTTATTTATTTATATATTTAGATTTAGAAGAAAATTAGCAAAATTCGTTTGAAATCAAAGCTTATATGTACTACATCAAACGAGAACAATTTTAGTGTTTGCCACTTTGATTTATTTGTATAATACGTTTTGCGTAACTCCAAGTTTACCCCTTTTGCATTTGAAATTCAAACTTTTGCAAATCAAATTAAGCTAGATGCTCAATAAATCTTAAGGTCAAACCAATTCAACCTTTTACAAACAAGTTTTAGAAAATGTTAAATTTGATTTGAAAAAGAGAACTTATATAGTAATCTGCTGGTCTACCGATTTATTTTGAAAATCTATTTTAAATATAAGGAAAATGCAAATGCCAACTTAATTTTGCAACTCGTGATGGTGTTTTTTTAGGCTTTTTTGGTAGAGTTTTCTGACTGATGTTTAAGACTTAATTAGTGATTCAGTGTTATGAAACAGTCTAGCTATTCGAGAATTTTAGAGCATATTCGAAGAATACGACTGTTCGATATTTAAAAAATCATCCGATAAGATCCTAGGGTTCTATTCTCATTACTATTCTTATTTTTCTGGGGTAATCGAAATTGTTCCGCAGTTTATTCTAGACATCCTAAGTTTTTCAACATTCATAGGACCATTCGACATTTTTAAAGGTTTTCGAATTTATTCGAATTTTTTAAGGCAATGTTCTGCGCTTAGCTTTCAGTTGTAAGAACTTGTAGAGTTACACATATAAATCTAATTGGTGATATTGAAAAAAATGTTTTGAGATTATGGCAAAATTTCGATATTTCTCCGATTTCCAGAAGGTTATTAGAAATTATTCAAGAATGTCCAGGTTATTTAAGTTGTGCATAGTGGTGACTAGCACGTGTAGGATTTCCTTTGATTTTATCAACGGATAATTTAATATTTGAGAACTTTCAAGACTATTCAAGATATGTACATTAAAAAATCGACAGTTTTGAGATTATTTCGGAATTCTTAATATTTTTCAAATTATATTACAAATTTGTAATGATTTAGCGATATTTTTAGAACTCGTCATAGCATAGAGTTGCAAGATGTTATTATATGTCTATATATTTTTCTTAACTATAATTTCACTTACCCAGATTTATATTAATTAACACTCACTATTCACTTTATTCAGATTATTATTTTTTTTACACAAAGATTTAAATGATACGTCTTGTTTTACTTTTATTTTGGATTTTATTTATAAATATCTTTCTTTTTTTACACTTATCTTACTAGCAAACTTTGAACTGTGGTAAAATATTTTCTAATGTAACAATTATAATTTTTATGTAAGGAAACTATTTCAGATTATACAAATGTTACAACAATGTCAAGTAACTATATTAAACTATCAGACTATCTTATAACTACTACTCTTACTTGTAAGAATTTCCATTATATATCTGGAAAAACTTACAAGCTAAGCGGAAACATATCATCGCGGAACATAACATTTTTAACGCGGAAAATACAATTTTAAAGAATCGCGGAAATTATAGAAAAATGTTATGTTGATGAATATGCTTGTTTTACGATTTTACAACTTTAAATGGCCTTGACAAATATTTACAATTATGCGCTTATTGTTTGTAATTTAATATTATGCAAACGCGACTTACTAATTATAAACTCACCTTCAAAGTTGTATGATCGTGAAAATTAGCTTATTATAAATTAAATTTAATAAATAAAGAGTGTTTCACAACAATGTTTCGTTTTATTTAAGGCCATTCAAATCAATCATGTTCTGTTTAATCTGCTTTTGAACGATGTCCCGCATATGTCCACAAAATTAAATCTGAGTAAACCAATTGGTTTCCTAATGGAATGCTCGAAAATAGAAACACATTTTGGGTGAAGGATATTTACATTGAGAACAAATATTCTGAATTTTTTTTCCAAAAAATACCCTTGGCAAGCTTCGATAAGTGTAAGTTCTTTAACATTTTAACGAAAGACAGAATTTATGAAAAGGTACAAAAATTACCGGGAAAGTAAATTATCAAGCTTAAAGCTCATTGAATACAAAATTTTTAAATTAAACCCAAAATACAACCTTCCTTTATAAAATCAAATTTAAGAGTCAAATAGTTTGGTTTAAAAAGCTCTTAATTTAACCCTCCCCAAAATTCCGTCATCCCATGTTCTATGAAATTTAAAAATGAAATAATTTGTTTAAAAAGATTCAATAACTGAAAGCTCTTAAAACTGAAGCTATTGACATTTTTTTCAAATACATAATTTATGCTCATAAAAGATTTTATTAAAAACCAGAAATTATTAGAAAGCTCAAAAATGTTAAATTAAACCTAAAAAGTATGAATTAACAATCAATCTTAAAGCTTATTGAAAACAAATATTCTAAATTTATCCCAAAATCAAACCTTCTTTTAAACTATTGAATTTCAGAATAAAAAGTAAATGATTTGAGTTAAAAAGCTTCGAAACGCGAAAGCTTCTAAAATTCAAAGTTCGACATTTTTTTTGCAATCCAAAATAAAACATTTAAGCGAAATCCTCAAATTATGAAAAGGATCTAAAATATTAAGTTCAAACCCAAAAAGTATAAATTAATTATCAATCTTAAAGCTCACTGGAAACAAACATTCTAAATATCCAAAATTTCGTTACAAAGGGTAATTTGTAATAAATTGGTTAAAAAGTTTCGATCAGTAAGAGCTCTTAAAACTAAAAGCTCTTGAAACAATTTGGAAATACATATTTTTAAGTATAAATATGTAATATTTCTCAATTAAGCCTAAAACCCAAATATTTAGTATTAATTTAGATCTATCACGCCCAAAGTTCATTGTAACAAATATTCTGAATTTATCCCAAAATTCTGTATTTCTTTTTAATACCATATTTCGGAGTAAAATGATTTGATTAAAAAGCTTCGATAAACGAAAAATTATAAAATACCAAGTTTCCGAGTGAAATGGTTGGTTTGATCAAAAGCTCTTGAAAATTTGAATTGAGAACAAATATACTAAATTATCCCTAAATTCCGTTACCCTATGTAAAATCGAAGTTCTGAGTAAAACGGTTAGGTTTGAAAAGCTTTTCTAATTCAAAGCTCTTAAAACTAATTGTGCTTGACATTTTGTACAAAACATAATTTTTGCTCATAAAACATTTTAAGGAAAACATTAAACTATGAAAATTCTCCAAAATGGTAAGTTCAAACCCAAAAGGTATAAATTAACTATCAAGCTTAAAGCCTATTGAAAACAAATAATCTAAATTTATCTGAAAATACCACTTTTCATTATAATATCAAGTTTCGTAGTAAAATGTTTTGGTTTGAAACTTTTTTAAAACTTTAACTCTAAAAGCTTTTGATTGATTGTTGATTAACTTTAAGATCAAATATTCTAAATTTTAACCAAAATTCTGCTACTAAAATCATAATTCTGAGTAAATTGGTTTGGTTAAGAAAGCTTTGATAATTGAAAGCTTATAAATAAATATATATATATATATACATACATAAAACATATTATAAATATATATATACATACATAAAACATTTTAGCATAAACCTAAAAGTATGAAAAAGGCTCAACATTAAAAGTTAAGTTAAAACCCAAACTTATTTGAATTAATTATCAAACTTAAAACTACTTGACAAATTTTGCAGATACATATTTTATGCGTATACCATTTTTTAACAAAACTTACGGATAATTCGATATTTGAGAACTTTCAGGAATATGCAACATACTTTCGACATTTTTGAGTTTATTTCGAAATTCTTGATGTTTTTCAAATTATATATTTAGACATCGTCACAGCATTGAGTTGCAAGATGCTTTGTGCCATCCATCTACTCTCGAAATCAGATATTTTTAATTAATGCGGGACTAGACAATAGGAAGAAATAAGTTTTTCACTTAAAGCTTGACTTTTTCGTAGGTACAATAAGCATATTTAGGTGCCCAAAACCATTTCGGGGGAGGGGGGGGGGCCTGAAATTCGTAGTTATGCCACTAATATTTACATACATTTTAAAATACGCTCATGAAATGATTTCTATAATCCTTTGTTTAAGGAATCGAAACTTTAAATTACGTTCAGCAACTCTATGTTATATACCGGGTGATTTTTTTAATCTCAAATATCTCGGATACACTCAAATATCTCGGAAAATAAGCACTATACGAAACAAATGGTCAAGATCAAAATTTAATTGTTCCGCGGGGGAAATAACCCCTCCCACTCCTTGTATCCTTGTAGGTCGGGCGGGGGATAACTTTGAAACTTAAATAGGAATCCCTATTTTTTATTGCAGATTCGGATTCTATGGCTAAAAATACGTGGGATTTGACTGAAACATTTTTTTCGATTCACGACAGATGGCGCTGTAATTGACGATATTCAATTTTTTTTCGATTTCTCTTACTGAGAACCAATGCAAACGATTCTGCAATATGTCTGCATTAAAAATATCATGGTTTGTATTTGTACTCGTATTATTAAAACAAACTAAAATCATTTAAATTAAATAATCCATTTATGAATTTAAGTCCGAAATTAAGGCGCAACTTCAACATCTGGTTAGTCCGATGAGGTTGTTAAATAAAAAAAAAGTGTGGTATAAATAACCAAACCTTATAGCAAGCATTCTGTAGAGTAATTTAAATTCAATGCAAAATTGATTTTGAATGCTATTGAAATGCATTCTAAAATAGTTTTGAACACTAATGTATAATTATTATAAACACAAACAGAAATTTCTTTTTGGAACAGGTTATTAAATAGAAAGCAACACATTTTTTTATTTTTAATTATTTATAAAGACCGTATCCGAAACCTGTGATACAATTTTTTCAACACAAATTTCTGACATTTATTTGAAAAATATTCCCCTAAATTCACAAATTTTTATTATGGTGCCGAATAGTGTAATACTTGTTTGGAACATTTCCCCGCTTCACATTTTTGTTGGTAATTCTAGTCCATAAAAATAATTTTACAAATGCTTGGCTTAGTCTTCCTAACTTTAGAGTAATTAAGAAAAATATGCGTACAGGTACACCAAAACTGATTTTCTTTAACGCACTGTATCTCAGTAAATATTGAAAATGGGCCCGCCCTCCAGCAATGATTTTTTGCTTGAAACTAATCAAGGAATCATCCCTGAAAATATTTACACTCTAGTACAAAACACCCTATATATTGCTCCGATTGGAAAGCTGGGGAATCGAAACCTACATATATGAGGAACCTTAGTAAGAGGACTGATTTTACTATCTTCGATGAAAGCTCTAGAAAGAGTGTCTGGAACAATATTTTGTGAACCTTTTTTATGTTCAATGTGGAAAATAAAAATTGGAGCTTTAATTCGCCGAAATGAAAAGAAAAAAAAATTAAGAAAAATGTGAATGTGAATGTGGTTTTTCGGTCTTGATATATTCGGCAAAGTTGTTAATCTTGACTTGCGCAACAACTTTGCTAAAGAAAGCATAACAAAAATCTTAATGGTTCAACCTCTAAAAAATGTCTGTTTTTACAACGGTTCAAGAGCTATCAACGTGAAAATGAGTGTATATTTTGACATATTTTTGAGTCTGAGCCAAAACATCTCAAAAATGGGGACTAATATTGAAATGAGAGTAGCACCGTTGGGTTCAGCGTACTCGAATTAGGTTTAACTCCTGGGTGCCCAACTGCCCAGCTTGTCTTAAAAAAAAATCTCAGCGATTAAGAGGAGTGTATTGTATTTTAAAAAGCAATCTAGCTTTGGAATTTATTTTTTTAACTTTCACAATATAGAGTGTTAGTAAAAAGGAATTTTACAATGAAATTTTCTTGCCATGCTAGTATAATTAACTTTATTTTCTTCACGAATCGTGAAATGATCAGACAGTTGATAATATGAGTCAAACATTTCTAATTCATTTTTGTATCTTCAATTATATAATAGTTCGAATTTTAGTTAAACTAGTTCCGCATATTTTTCACAAAAGATGATCTTTTTTAAATTTTATTAGTTTTCCAACTGCTCCAGTACCTATGACCGTTATTATAACACATTTATGATATTTACGGGGAAGCATTGCTGTTTCACTTTAATAAAACAACTTGTGATTTTTGACACTATATTTTTTAGATCTAACAAGACAGCATTAAAACTAAAGTTATATAAATAAATTTTAGGTTTTGTATACATTATAATAAAGAGGCGCAGTGTTATGCAGCAACATTGCGTAATTCAATATTTTATTTATGCAACATAGTGATATTGTGTTTACTTTAGATTTTTACTTTTATAACAAAATATGCACAAAAGATTGGATCAATTTCTTAATCAACCAATTTATAAAACCAATTCATAACTTAGAGATATTCATGCACATTTCGATTAAACTCATGAACGCTATTAAATATGACCAAGTAATACACAATCATTAGCAATTAATTTTCCACTGTAAGATTTACAAATACAGTTATAACAAAAAAAAAAAATGCCAACGACAACAAAACAAATTGAAAATTTTCCAAAAGCCAACAAATTTTTCTATTTGTTCATTTGTATGCCTTTTTCTATGTAATCTTTTGTCAGTGTGAAAGGAAGGAAAGTAAAAATCAAAAAAGTTTTTGAAAAAGCTTTCTTGTATTTACTTTTTCTTTGTGCTTTACTTTATTTGTATAATACAACATTTTTTTCGTTTAGTAAATATATTTTCATTTTATCAGCAGCCAAAAAAAAAAAAAAAAACAATTTATCGTTTAAAACTTAATAATTCTTATTTTATTTCTTCTTTATCGTTTTCCATTTTCTCATGTTTCGTTTGTTGTTCGGTGTCAAATAATAAGATGAAAATAGAAAAATAATATAAAAAAAGTGAAAAAAAAGAAATATAAATCAAAATATCGAGAGGTTGTAACTTTTCCTATTTTATTTGGTTTGTTTTTCTTTGATTTCCGATTTGGTGTTTGTAGTTAGGAAATTCTAACAAAGTTTTCTCATTTTTATTTATTTTTTGGCTTGATAAAAATAAGAAAATAAAATAAATAATATCATAGAAAGTAGATTTAATTTTATGGGTGGAATAATATCTAATAATCATAAAAAATAAAATTTAAATTTGATTTTAACTTTTTATTTTATTTATTTGGAATAGTGGTGGGGGTCGGCCTCAGAAGCCTGGTTTTCCGCTTGATCACAAATATTTTATTTGAAACTTCCCTGTTTCAACATTGTATGCTGAATACATAATCGTACATAATAATTCTTAATTTATTTTATGCTGTTGGTTTATGAGATAAGATCATAGATATACAACATTAAATTCTAATTTAATTTATTTTTTATGGTTCTAAAAACTAAAACAATAAAAATGAGTGGTAGATTCCAAAATTATGAACGATTAATATTTTGTTTTATTATGTTTAATAAAAAAAAAATATTTAAATTTCTATAAGAAATAAAAAATAAAATTTTGAAACACAATTTTGGTTTTATTATGTTTATTAAATTAATGGAGCAAGTACATGGAAAAAATTATTTCGTTCTACATAATAAGCTCATATTTGAAAGAATATAATTACTTTGTAGTTTTATATACGAAACACAGATTAAATATTATAAATTTAAAATTAACCATTCTTGAAGGATGGTGACAAGGGCAAAAATAAAACATTTTACACTACTTTGCAAAAATTTTGCTATATTGTATATAACTCCACAACCTTGATAACCCAGAACAAAGATAGCGATATAAACGATTACACAACTTATTTTTTTTTGTCGTATACACAACATTGTAAGAAAAACCGAAACTCATAAAATTTGTTTTGATTTCCCAGCAAAAATTCTTCAAACTTTATAGTCCTTGATAAAATAATAAAATACGAAAATATTTTTATTTTTTATTTATTTCTATTCAATAATTTTTGCAAAAATGGGAAAAAAATTTTTGTGTGTCAAAAGTTCGTGGTATACTCCGCCTCTCATCCATTATAAATATTATGTTCGACTCTATTTGGTATATATGTATATACAAATATAGAACCATCGTTCATCATCATTCATTTTCAATCACGAAATTGAAATATTATTTGAGAAAAAATAGACGATTTTTTTTTGTATCTGCGTATATTTGTATCATGTAACATTTTCGTGAAGAAAGTGTAAGTCATCATTATCATTAACATTGAATTTGATAAGTGTTTGTGGCGTTTATGGATTTTGGTAATGAAACTGGCATAATTAAATTAATTTGTGGGATTTTTTTTTTTTGCTAATAAGCATAAACTTTCAAAAAATAAATAAAAATATTGGGTAAATTAAATTACTAGAACGAATTAGAATATTGGAGAGATATATCGACGCTTCAAATAAGGGTACAAATGACCTAGATATTATTTTTAAATTTAAACTGAAGAATTCGTTTCAGAAGAGATGCCTACATTCTGTTTACTCAAAATAATGTGTTAAGTTAAAACAGTTAACATAAATTAATCTTTGCGTAGAACTTTTAAATTACCTCGGGTAGCAAACATTACGAAGAACACCAAAAAAAGTTTTTAGTATTGCAATTTTAACAATTATTGAAAACAAAATATGAAAAATTGGATTAAATAAAAGCATCGGTTTATCATATCGCTACTAGTGGTTAATCCGCAAAATACACACAAAATTATTAAAATTACCGGACAATCGGGAGAACTATTACGCATAAAGTTAACATTTTAGAATCAATGCAATCATCGGTTCATAAAAAAACCACACAATAAACTAAATCGTCAGTTAATCCTCAGAACAAATTACATTTATTAAAGTTGAATTACCTGTTGAACACCAAACCAAACAATAAATTAAATCTTCTGCTAATCCGTAAGAATTACGTTAAGGTGCTTCATAATAATTAAATTTTCATTTACTCCCAAGGGAACACAATAAACTAATTAATCGATTAATTAACACAAACCAATTCCTTATATCGCCTAATTCAATTAATAAATTACGTTATTGATTAATCGGCAGAACAAATTAAATTTTATAGTTTAATTTTCCGAATATATAAAATTATCGGTTAATCTTCAAATTGCCAAATAAACTAAATATCGATTTATTCACCGGACAAATCAGAACAAATCCCCATATCGCCAACACCAAAACGTATATTAAATTATCTGTTAATTAGGAGAAACAATTAAAAATAAAATTTAATCCGTGGAGTAAATAAAATTAATTATTTGTTAATTACCAAAACAAAGAATAAAATAAATTACTGCTTAACCCGTAGAACTACCTAAGTATGGGTTTAGTTCGTATTTGGGCAAATCAGAACCGCCGAATACTCTGAATTAGCAGTTAATAAGCATAAAAAATTGAATGGGGGGGTAGATTGACTTGTACCGTCAAATCCGCAAAATAAATTAAATTATTGGTTAATAAGTGAGAAAAATTGATAAAAGTGTAGTCCGGCGAACAAATTAATTTAACGATTAATACGACTAATCCTTAAAACAAACTTATATATCACCATACATTCAAAATATTAATTAAATTAACAGTTTTTTTTTTTTTATTAAATAATTTTTCTTTATTATTTCCATTTTAATTACAATCTAGTCTAAGACTAATTAGCAATTTTATTCTAACTAAAATTACTACATTTTACTGAAATTTAAGGGTTCATCCATCGATGTACTTCGTAGTTTTTATTTTTATTATTTGATCACGCTTTTGTTGTTCGCTAGATAAAGATTTATTTTAACTGAATTTACACTAACTCAAAAGGCTTTACTCTTTTGAGCGTTCTAACTAAATCCGTATTATCTAGTAGCTGGATGACCTCTACGTTAACATGGTGGAGTAACCGTTGTTCATGACTTCTAGCAAATTTCATAATTTCGGTTTTGATGTGTTCTATGCCCAGGTCTTTGTGAATGTTGCGATTTCTGACAAACCATGGTGCATTGACGATGTTTCTTAGCACTTTGTTTTGGAATCGTTTAATAATATCTATGTTGCTCTGCTCGGTATATAGCCACAGCTGTATACGATAAGCCCAAACAGGCTTCAATATTTGCTTATATAAGCGAGTTGTTCTCAGTAACAATTACATTTTATTGTATTTCATTCCTAATTCGTCTCTTTTCTTTTTAACATGAGCTTTCCAGGGAAGCTTTGCGTCTGATGTCATACCAAGATATTTGGCAGTGTTTGCATGTGGTATTTCTTGATTGTTTGGGTATACTGATTTATGTATTGTACTAATCTCTTGTTTGTAAAGTCGACATGTACAGATTTAGCCTCATTTAATTGTATGCGCCAATTTTTTGTCCTGTTGCTTACTTGCTCTATGGCGGTTTGTAATTTCACTGTTGTATCTGAGTTATTGTCACCTACTGCCATAATGGCTGTGTCATCGGCGAAACTGGTTATCGTGTTGTGTTGTGGAGTTGGAACATCTTGGGTGTAAAGTAAATACAGATATGACCCAAATATACACTTCCTTGTGGAACTCATGCTCTTATTTCCTTAAGCTCAGAATATTCATCTTCTTGCTTAAGCATGAAATAACTTTCCGTTATATATGATTCCAGTATTATGCAATACTGTGTAGGTAGGATTAATTTGAGTTTGTATACTAAACCTACGTGCCAAACCTTGTCAAAGGCCTGCGCTACATCGAGGAATACTGCGGAACAAATTCTCTTCATTAGTTATTCTATGCACTTGATCAATAGTGCTGGAAACCAAAGTGGTGATTTGGAATTACGTTAGTTTTTTCAATTATTAGTTTGAGTCTTTTTAACAGTAACTTTTCAAAGAGTTTAGACATTATTGGCAGCAACGATATTGGCCTATATGTTGTTATTAGATGTGGCGGTTTTCTTGGTTTTGGAATCATGATAACCTCAGCCACTTTCCAAAGTTTTGCCACAATATTAATTAACTTTACCGTAGCATTTTTCGGTGGATGCTTTACTATTTCTCCGGTTATCGGGTCAAACCCTCGTGCTTTCTTTAAGTTTAGATTGTTTTTAATTTCGTTTGCTATTTCAGTAGGCGATGTAGGTGTTACATATTCGAGAACTTGTACTATGTTTTCATCTAATGTTTCTCGTAATTGACATTCAAGAGGTTGAAATACATTTTCAAGAGGATTAGCAAATCCTACAGATTTTTCTTTGTTTTTCCATACCCATGTTCCATCAATTTTCATGAGAGGATGAATCGGCATTATTGGCCTTTTCAGAATTTTAGTTGCTTTCCAGAGCGAATAATCCGTTGTACTGTCATTCGTCAAATTACTGAAGTAGAAATTAACTGACTAAATTTTTAATTTCTGAATTACTCTTGTTAATTGCTGAGTAAGATTGTTCAGTCTTTTTTGTCTTGTGAAATTTTTATTTCTGGAGTACTTTCCATGCTGATTGTTAAATATCCGTAATGAACTTTTCTACTACTATTTCCAGTTGATCCATAGTTTTTAAAGGAACCTTCAAAAGTATTCTTTGTCCAAGGTGAACTTTGAAACTTTCCCGGTCCGTATATTTGTTGATTAATAGTGGATTATTCCCTTTTTGGATGATATACTCACTTAGAGTTAGGACTATTGGAGAATCTGAGATCTGAGCTGATATCTAGGCTTTCCTCAACTTTCATAAAATTATTAGAAAATATTTTTGGTTATAAAAAAATCGATCAGGTCGGGTATTTTTCCTGGGTCAGTTGGCCAATATGTTGGTTTTCTTGTTGAAATGGATTCACAATGGCAATCCGTAATTACTTTCCTTTAGTTGTAGTTAATCTATAGCCTCAGTGAGTATTCTTCGCATTAAAGTCACGACCTATTATGAACCTATTTCCCTGACGCTTGAAGAACTATGAGTATTGTTTGTTTTTAATAGAATGTCTTGGTGGACAGTAAAATCCTGCCACAACAATAGGGAAGTTGTTGGTTTTTATATAAACCATTGTGACCTGCATTTCTTCTTTTTCATACTTTGCCTCCTCAAAATATTGGATATTTTTCTTTATGACTGCACTTAATCCTCTGGCTGAATAATCTCGATAAATAGTGCGATATACACAATAGCCTTTAAATGTTATGTAGGGTTGCTTAGTTAAATGTGTTTCCGAAATAAGACACACATTTATATTCTCAATGTCTAGGACTGCTTGTAGTTTTGGCTGATGCCGGAGCAAACCAATGGCATTCCATGACATGATTATTAGTGTACTGTTCATTTCTGTGTGGATTTGGGTTTAGCTCCCAATGCTATATCTTCCAATTTTTGTAGCCTCTCATAAAATTTTGTTAATTTCATGAGAATATCATGTAATGTTTGATTGATGGCTACATCTATCGATTTTTGCTGGGATTTATTGACTACGCCTATCGTTGCTTCGGCAGATATACCACTTTGAGGTGTTAGTTGGCGGTCAAATGGTTGCCCATTGTCTTGTTTTGTCTGCCTGACCAAACATTTGAGTTTTATTCATCCTTTGAATTTTAATTTTCTGAATTTACTTTGCAACAATACATCCTCGATAATTAGTAGGATGACCTTGTCCACAGTTTACATGCTTTAGATTAACTTGCGGATTGTCGCATTTTCCAGTTAGGTGGTGTCCGGCACATTTAACACACCTTGGATGCTTGCTACAATATTTTTTTGTGCGTTCACATGCTTGACATCTTTTGCATTGCGGAATTAGTTTAAACTTTCTAAGTGGACCACATTGCAAACCAATAAACTAGTGATCTTATAAATTTTAGTTATATTTTCGTCATAGCTTATACAGCTAATTTTGTTCATTATGCTGATTATTTCAAATTGTTTTGATGGTAATTCATCTTTGATTCGTTCTGGACTACATGCATATGATGTAAGTTTCTTGCAATGCCTCTGATCGACCTTTCTTGGTTAGCTTCATACATGTGAAACAAATGAGGTTTCGCTAGTTTTTATTACGTTTCTATATGCAACTGCGCTATACTTACGTTGATGCTTATGTTATTTTGATTCATCAATGTAGTAATAAATTATTCTTCTAAAACACTCTCCTTAATTATATCGTGGAACTCGTGATAATTTTTAACATCATCTACCATGATAGGAGGTTGGAGGGGGAGGCATTTTTTTATCTTTGTTGACGTCTGTCTCAACTAAGGTTTCCAAATATCCGGATTTTCTGTAACCGCGGATATTGAATTGAAGTTTATGTAGTATCTGACTGATACCGGATAACCGTAAAATATTTAAGTGATTGATTGGTCTTACTAATGTATTTTAAAAATGTTAAAGCATTAAGTGAAGTGCGGAACCCAACTTTAGTGCAAAAATTACCTGAAAGCGAAAAGGTTTTTTTTTAATCTGTCGATGTTGGCTTTGCAGTTTTTAATGCCTTGAATAATAAATCAAGATTTCGAGTTCTCTTACCAGTTTTCTTTATGCTGTTAAATTCTTCTTTTAAACTGCTCGGAAAATTCGATGTCATCACCTGTTTAACGGTCGTTGCATTTGAAATACAAGAATTTAATTCTTCAGTTAATGATAGTTTTAATTCTGAATCTGATTCAACAGTCAAAGCAGTTTCATTGCAATGATCTTCTTCCTCATCCTAGGAAACTCGAGTAGTTTCATCGCCGTATTATCGATTCATGAAGTTTGTGGCAAAACTCAAAACTAATTTTGTTGGATTCACGCTTGGATCAACAAGACATTTTATTAGCGCTGAAATATCATCATTTTTTCGTAAAGTAAATTCGTTAATTGCTTCCATTTTATTTCTTAAAAAAGGTAAAACACTTTAAGCAGTAAAAAGATTGATGTTTTTTCGGCCCAGCGCTTCAACAGCCAGTTTTATTGGATGTAAAGATTGACCGAGATGGTTGACTACACAGAGAGAAAAAGCTTTGCATGGATCATGCATACCAATTCATAAATGAATGAAATAGATATTTTTATCTTTTTATGCATAAAATTCATTATTTAAGAATAACAATCATGAACGATGAATAAATGTCAGTGAATGCTTATTCATAATCTAATCCATTCGCTTATAACATTAAAATAAAAAAATAAAAATGTTAACCAAGTCTATAGTTCATAATACAGCCATTATCAACTATCTAGTTATATATATATGACTTTCTTATTTCTATTCATGAGAATTTTCCTTGGGTTCTTTTGATTTTAGTGAATATAATTCGCTAAGTCAGTGCGTTCTGCTTGATACTTAAGGTATTAAGCCAGTAGCTATATTATGGTGATTGGCCTCTGTATTTTTCTGATTTGTGCCAAATCGAAAATACTGTGAATGCCATTACTAGTAATATATTGTCTATAATAAAGCCAAAAAATCAATTTGATTAATGCTTATTGTAGCATAAAATAATATATTAATACGTATAAGTCATGCGTTATTTCATGCAAATATATGGATTATTATTCATAAGCAATGAACAACTGCCAGAAATTTGGCAAATATTAAGCAAATAAATCATAAAAAAGATGCTTAATATTCCTCCGTGCGTGAATTACATTCATGATTTAAGTCATACGTAGCATATAAGTAAGCAATACAAAGCATAAAACAATAAAGTAATATGTGTAATTCTTGAGTTAATTTCATAAATTATTATGAATTATTTTTCATTAAACATGAATAACAGAAACATTCATATTATTTTTAAAACATTATGAATATAATTCATAATAGATGAATAAGTCCTTATTCACAAACTATGCATATTAAACATATATTGTGCAATGGTCATTCACGGTGCCCAATCAAAAGGTTTTATTCATAATTTATGTACCCTTATTCATAATACGAGATATGATTTCTCTCTGAGTAACTCTAAATCAACTTTTTCAATCATGGAGAAGGCGCTTAAATCTTTTAGAGCTTGAGTAGTGGCCGTATTTACCTTTAAGAACTTTTCTAATATTGGCGCTACCGAGTTTCAACGAATTTTAATATCCAGGAGTAGTTCAAATTCTGGTTGAATTGTTTTAAGAGACATGAGTATGTGCGTTATGCGGTAGTGCTTCTGAATTGTTGCGAATAAAATGAGCATGAAAAATGAAAAAATTACCGTACATAAATAATATAGGATTTCACGTTTAACGGGGAAAGCGAGGAGAATTAAAAACCAATGAGGATCGTAGTAAGGTCTATTGTGTTGAATAGTTTAACTTAAACACATTATTGAAAGGAACAGATTGTCAGAAAAGAGCGCACATATTTATAAATAAAACTCATGACAATGATATTTATTTTTGTATTTCTAGTAAAGGGTTTTTAAATAAAATATTGAAATTATTTTTAAAAAAATTATTTTCTGATACCGTTGAAAAATATTTGCGGTTATCGGACACCGTTAAGGTCATAAATATCCGCGGATACCGGTTACAGATATATCCGTTTCAGAAACCCTAGTCTCAACTCAACCTTTTGAGGTTGAGTATTTTGATACAATATTTGTGGTTTTTTGTGGTGGTGATGGTGTATTATTTAATGTTCTACTTTTATTTTTCCTAGACTTAGCATGAATCCATTCTTTTTCTTTAGCTAAGTCTTCCTCGTCGGTTTGATATTCAACTTTTTTATTAACATTAGAATTGGTGTTTTAGTTCTGTATCATTGGTGATTCGGTTTGACATGTGCCATTGTTGAAATTAAATTTGGTATTCTGGTTCTGCTTCATTGATGGCTTAGTTTGGGTTTCATGCTGCTCTAATTGCAGTATTTTTTTTTAGTTCGTCAATTTGTTGTTGTAAATTAAGAATAATAATACTTTGCTGATTTTTCTCATCAGCTACTTTTTGCCATTGTTTGTATAAAATTCGCTCTTTTTCAGAAGCACAAGTTTCAAGAACAAATGTTTCACTATAATTATATGAGGTTGTTATACCTGCTTGTTGGGGTGCCGGTGTTGCGCACATATTATTTTAGAATTGCTCTTTGTGACGATTTTTAGATTTGAAATTGAAAGTTTTCTCAGGAGATCTAGCAACCTTTTATCGCCTTTGGAATGGGCTGCTTATTATTCCCATATTCTTGTTATTTTGTATAAGCAAAGATCAGCCCTCTCAGAATCCCTAGAGCCAGTCTCATCAGAGAGTGGATTTCCCAATGTTTTTATTGGCGTACCACTTGGGGTATTTCTTTCTTCTGTTGTGTTCATTGCATATTGAATATTTATAGTGAAATCCACTCGCCCCTAGTATTTAGCCGATTAAAAAAAAAAACGTTGCCCGGGTGTTACCACGTGGAGGTATACTAGACACATTTGGTGGTCTCTACATAGTTTCAAGGTTGGTAGTATATTCAAATCTGTAAAATGAATTTCTTACAACATTATTCTAATGACAAATATTAGATTTTGAATTATATACACTCTCAAAGAAATCGGCAAACAAATCACAAGTATCCCGCACGGTATCGCAGGAACGATCATTGAAAAACATCGTAGAAAGGTAACCATTCGATTTTTTTTTTGTAATTAAGAAAGTGCCAAAATTTATTTGGCTTTGATTTAATCGTTGATTCAACTTCCAGATATAAAGAAATCGATTTAGATATAAATACTTCTTACGCAGTACAACGGGCGAGCTGTAATTAACAACATTAGGACGTAATTTATATTTTTTGTGAACCTTGTCATTTCTATTTTTTAATTTTATCAACTCATTATTAGTCCACGGTTCCTTCTTTGCACATGAAGCGCTTATCCTAGGGATAAATCTCTCCATACCTAGGTTAATGATTCGATAGAATTCGCTCAACATATCATCGACATTATAACAGGTATAAAAAAACGTCCAATCATACAAATCCAGAAATGCATTTAAGGAACTGTAATCGCCCATTTTAAAATCAAAATTCTATGAGTTTACATTCTCTTCGACCAACTCGCGCATTCAAATAAAACTGAAATATTCAGCGGAGAGTGGAAAATACTAGACGATCCAGTTAAATCCTCACAACCCAATGAAAATATTTCAGAGAAGTTTTCCATCTCGTCGTTCATGTTAATAGGAATCAAATTGTAATCAACAACCTCCCATACAATATATGGGATGTTAAAATCTCCAAAAATAAAAAGACGATAGTCCGGCTGAAGCAATGGAACAATATTAGATTTCACAGTGTCCGCAAACTTGTGGTAGACTGCCATGCTTGAATGACAGGGTACATATGTGACACAGATGATCAGCGAATATGAATAGAATCGTACACGAACAGCAACAATTTTGTCATCGCAATTAGCTAACGTTATCCGACTGGATGGATATTTATTAGAAACTGCAACTACAATACCACAGTTCGTATTTGGCCAAATCCACTATGACTATTCTGCCTAAAAAATTATATATTGATATATATGTAGATCAGGTTATATGTAGGTTATTTCGTAGAAGAAAAATGTTTGAAACGAAATTCACAGAATAAATTGAATTATCGGTTGAGCCGTATAGGCTAAATTAAATTAAAGCCACAAAAGAGGATAACGATCTATTAATCCCACCGAAATGCAGAAAAAAAAATAAATAATCGATTAATTCGCAGAACCAATATGTGTATCAAAATCTGTAAAATTAAATATTAGATAACCCACCGAACAAACGCGGTATCTCATAAAATATAAAATTCATTTAGTTCGCATAAAAACGTCAATCGTAGAATTCATCAAATACGTTAAATTATAAACTTCATTCCGCATAACAGAATTAATTATAGTCTGGAGAACAAACTAAATTAAAGTTGATGGCATATATAGACACCATAAATGAAATCATTCGTTAATCTAAGAAACCTGAAAAATATCGGTTAATCCGCAGAACAATTACATGTGTTTCAATCTGTAGAGAAATTAAATTATCGGTTAATTTGTAGATCAAAAGAAATTATCGGTTAATCATTTTAACATTTATGATATCTCGCCAAATATAAAATTAAATTCATTTAGTTCGCAGCAAATATTTAATAGGCAAATCACAGTATAAATTAAATCATTGATTAATGAATCCGCAGTATAAATATATCAATCGCCAGATCCATAAAATAAGCTAAATTATACGCTTTAATCATTATCAGAATTAAATATGTGTAGTCCAAAAAACAATTTAGATATGCACAATAAATAAAATCATTAGTTATTCTGAAGAACAAATACATATGTGGCTAAAACCAGCCAAGTTACAATACCGGTTAATCACAAAACCAAAGAAGACATTAAATCATCGGATAATCCATATTACGCTATGGTATTCTGTAGAACAAATAAAATTATCGTTTAATCAACAAAACAAAGAATAAATTAAATCATTGGTTATTTCGCAGAACAAATTCTTAATTCATATCATAGTTAATATTGGTTAATCGGCAGCATAAATTAATTTATTGGTTAATCACCAAATGATTGAAATGTTAAAACAAAGAATACATTAAATTATCCATTAGTCAGTAGAACTACTCAGCGTATAACCAGTCCAAATAAAAATTTAGTTATCTGTACCTCTAAACAAGTGATTAAATTTTGAATTTGGTTGGTATTTGGCTAAATCCGTCTTGGTTAATCCTTAGGAAAAATCGTTTTATTGTCAATCCCGATATTTTAGTTGAATTCTTAGAAGAAATTATCATTTAAATCTCAGAACAAGTACGATTATCGCCAAATATAATCTACCAACCAAATTTGATTAAAGTTTAATCCGGAGAACAAATTAAATTAACAATTAATCTGCAGAATAAATATTTTTATCGTTAAAGTCAAAACATAAATTAAATTATCGGTTAATCCGTAAAACGCAAATGTACCGGTTGTTCCGTAAGCGCAGTCTAAATTAGAGCTAGCAATTAATCCTCAGAACAGTTACGTACATCGGAATATTCGCCGATAAATCATCGGGTAATCTACACATAAAATTTAATTAATAATCAATCCGCAAAACAAATATTTATTTTGTTCAGAACAAAGTAAATTATCGATAAATCACCAAACAGAAGAATAAATTAAATCAACATGATTTTTAAGGAATAAAACACTAAACCACTATTGTCGAGGAGCTTTCAAATAAAATATTTAAAACACAAACTTTCAATTTTTTCTTTATTATAAATTAACCACCGAGCCTTTATTTTTTAATGTGATCAAACCGGACACCAATATTGAACTGCACACGTAATCGATATAAATAGAATAATTATATAGGTACAAGATTTGAGAAACGTAATTTTAAAGAGAGTAAGGTGATTAACAAAATAATGTACAGGGTGATTAATTTGCCCACAGCCGGAAAAAGCAACCAAAAATATGCAACGCAATCATATTTGTGACTGCGTAAAAAACCGACAGGCCTAGATAATTTACATAACAATCAAAATTCTAAATCTATAACAATTAGATAATATAAATATAAATTAAATTTAACAAACTCAAAAAGCATTTCAAATAGAATACAATAAATTAAATAATTATAGGACGATGAAAACTTAACACAACAATTATTAAGCAAATAAATACGTAAATCGGGAAACCGATAAAATAAATTAAGCATCGGTTAATTAGCAAAAACAAATTAATTTTACGATTCATGCGAGGAACAAACGAACAGAACAAATAGGAAAAACCACAAATTCACAAACGATTAATACGCGTTACAGTTAATTAAACTAAAGGTTAATCCGAAGAACAAATTAGCTTAACGTTTAAACTGTAGAAAAAGCTAAAGTATCGATTAATCACCAAAATATACAAAATAAATTAAATTAAGATTTAATCCGTAGCAGCAATAAAATTATCGTAATCATCCAAATAATGAAAAAAATTCAATTATCCGTTATCCGCAGAATAAAAACGTATCTCCAAATCTGTATAATGAATTAAGATATATGTTAAATCGCAAATCAATATTCGTTTAGTTCACCCAAAAAGTTTTATTAGCCAAAAGACACAATAAATTAAATCATTGGTAAAAGAATCCCCAGTATACATCAATCACGGAATCCTCAGAATAAGTTAAATTATCGTTTAATCAACTAAATAAAAAAAAAATTAAATCAACGATTAATCCGCAAAACAACATTTATATCTGCTGCGGTTGATTCGCAGATCAAATGATATTAGCGGCTAATCTGCTTAACAAATAATTGAATTATCGGTTAAGCCATAACAAATATGGAATATCGCCAAACTCAAAATACATTTAATTAGCGGAAAAAATTTGATAGCAAAAGCCGGGAATAAATTCTTTACTCTCCAGGAAAAGTGACTTATTTCAAATTTGCTAATTTTTGAGGAGATTTAGTTTAATATTTTTTTAACGATGGAATAAACGTTATTAGAGATATCTCGATAATTTCATTTAGTTTACACATTTTTTAAGGATTGACACATCGGAGTCGGGGCAAAATTTAAATTACTGAAATAAAGTGTCAATTGTGGTCTAAAATCAGTTTTGACCTAAATCGATTTAAGTCACTTTATCTTGAGAGTAAAGAATTATATCATCGATTAATTCGCAGAACAAACTCGTGTAATAAAAAAAAATTATCTCACCTAATCTGCAGCATAAATTAAACTACAGTAACACAACTGAAGTAAACACAAAATTTTAGCAAAAAATTGTAGGAAAAAAGAACTTTTTGGTTTAAAGGTTACTATAACTGTATGTAATTTATTTTAGTTGAATTTGAAGGACATCTGGAGTGCGTAAATTGTACAACACGACTGACTGCTGTAAAACATTTATTTTATTCATGTTGCAGCTGTTATCAGTTGACGGAGTTGATAAAACGATTACAAAACAAAAATATATAAAAGGCTGAAATCTCATTAGGTGACCAAAACTTCGGTCTTCAAAATTAAGTCTACTCTAAAATCAATCCCAAACTGAATCTCTTAATTCAGTCTTCAGCTCAACCTCCAAAAACAATATTTGTGTAAAGTTTGATTTAAATTGGTCAAGGCGTGTGGATTTGCGAGAAAACGTTCTAGGCGAAATTGAATATTATTTCGAAGCTAATCTCGATCGTTAATCAATTGAAATAGACGTTTACTCTGCCTAAAACAAACTTCAATAGCTGCATAATTTACAGAAACCTCACCAGACAACAATTTAAAAACCACATTTTCATATTTCTCACAACGTCATCCAAAAATAATTTTTATGTCACATTTCCTTCTATTAGTTGGAAACGTCAAAATTCGATTAAAAATAGCTAAGGTATATCGTAATTGCCGATATTCCAGAATTTAATCTTAAAGTCATTTAAGAACGCAGTATCCAATCCATTTGTCGAACTCTCCCCAAATCGGTTAAGAAATAGGGAAGTTCCATCATACTTGGCTATATTCCAGAACTGTATCCGAAAATTATTTTAGATTCGCATTTTAATCGCGGATGTCATTTTTCACTAAAACCGGTAAGCGGTAGCCAAATTCCAAATCCCCAGATTCTAGCCAAATTCTCGAATCCCAATTCCAACACACATGTCAAATTCCATAATAATCGATTGAGAAATAGGCAAGTTACATCTTAAATCGGATAAGATATAGAATTCCAATTAAATTTTTATAAAAACTGACAAATCTTCAGTTTAACTACTCACTGAGCCTAATCCAACCCCAACTTAGCCCTAATTTAACCCGGAAACGGAACTCAACTTAACGTTCAACTCAACCTCAAACTCTACGCCAAATTCAATCCCCGAACCAGCATATTACATAAATACAAAACATTAGTTAAATGCTTGCTACACCCTAATCCAACCCCAACTCAACTATAAATCAACCCGCCAATTGGTCCCTAACTAAACATTCAAATCAACTCCAAACTCAATGCCCAATTCAATAATCAAACCAGCATTTATTAAAAAAAATCGTAAATATTTATATAACCATGTACTGCTTCCCAAAGTTTTTCAAATCTCTGTCTTGACCATAGAAACAGATTGGCGAAAAAATTTCAAATCGGACAAGCCGTTCTCGAGATACCATGGGTACAGACAGACCTTCAGACAGACGGACGGACATTTTTTTGTGTTCCTTTTTTAGATTCAAAGACTTTCAAAACGTCGAGAAAAGTGGTTTTTTATCAACCAAGGTTTTCGTCAGTTTTGACAGGACGTTTAGTCTTTTTGGACCAAAGTAATTTGATGTAAACCAATGAATCCTATTTGTATTACGTATCACGCCTTGTTTAATACTGCTAGATTACTATGCAATTCAATTTATTGACGATTCGGAAACTATAGCCCGACATTTTTTTCAGTCTAGTTTAATATTCTTAATGATTTCGACAAATCTTATATATAGTGACTTTGTTTAAAAATACTTGGTTTAAATACATGTTCCTATTTTACCTGGAATCTTCATTATTCGGCTTATTTTGCAATTAAAACTTTACGGCGGTATTGAAAAACAGCTTCGACCCTATTTCTAAACATCTCATAGAAATTAAATCCCATCAATTTTGATAGGATTACAAATAAATATTTTTTTTTATCTTGGTTAACTGATTTTCGCAACCTTTTAACATAATTAGATAGAAGATTCAGTGAACATTAATAATATGGTTTAGTACTTACCTATAATTATGTATATAGAATATAAATGTAACATACAAAAATATGTTTCTAGTGGGTGTGTTATAAAAATCCATGTTCATTATTTCGATTTGACATAAAATCAACACGACTAAGCTTTCATTATTGTTATTATTGCTTTTATTGGAAATAATAATAAGCTTATAAATAATATATATAAGATGTACTTATATCGATCCTACATATAAACATCTACCTACACACAAAACCTTACACAGAATATGTATTATGTTATATATGAAGCATAATGTTATGTATGTAACATTTGTCAATTTATATTTCAACAACAAAAAATAAAATCTTTCCAAATACTTGTATATTGAAATATTACATAATTTTATTATTAACTATCTATTACTGTATCAAAATTATTATTATATATGTATTATACATAGTTAGTTGTTAGCAAACAATATACACAGATAGGGTGATAACTAATGTCAAGCTCTACAATAATAATCCGCAGGCTACTGAATTCGATAATTTAGAAACATAATCCTAATTAATTTACAAATATGTTTAAATTTTGTTACAAACCAATTTCCAAAAGCTCGTAATTAATATTTGTAATGAACAAAATAAGCTTGGATTTACACAAAGCTATAATCTAAAAATCGAAGCTTTTATATAGACTTTTCATAGTTAAACCAAAGCAACCTTGATTATACAAGCCATAATCTAAAAAACGAAGCTTTTATAAGGGAATTAGAAACGACGAAAAAATCAAAATTTCCATAGTAAAACACACAAAACATATGGGAAATCACTTTTTTTCCTAAGACAAATTTGTAAATGAAAACGTTGCAAATTCTTAATTATGATTTCTGAAATATTTTCATAAATGTTTGAATTTCAACATATATGAATATCGTTTAAGTAAATCGTTTTCATTTTCTTGTAATAATTGATTTATTTAAACCAAAATATAAAAAAAAGTTCATAACAACAGCTTTCTGGTCAAATTAAAAAGAAAAGCTTACTACAAATCGTGTGCATTAAGCCAATATACATAGATGGCAGTGGGCAGTAAACATTTTGAAAAACCGTACAAAAAATCGCCACTTGGGGAAATTTGAGTTCAAAAGTTGTAGGAAAAGCAAAACAAATTCGCAAAATATTTAAGAACGTGTCATAATTTTGTGATTAAACAATCTTTTTCGTATTTTTCTGTATAAATCTGAGACATCTAACGTTCACTAGTAAAACTAAAGATAAATGTAGCAAGTATTATTTTAATTCGTCAGAGCCAACTTTGATGAATTTTTCAAAATGAAAGTTCACAAAATATATTTTAGAAATAATTTAATTTTAATATTTCTGCAATTAATATTTACTTAATACCAATATACCCTTCTTGTATATTGCTGCTAAATATATGTAGAACACTTTTGTATAAAAATTTTGTAACATTTTTACTTTTTTCAATGAAAAACTTGAAGCTCAAAAACACCATTTTTACTATGGATTCCTATGGAAATCAGTGAAAAGTTATACCACTAAAAAAGCTTCGAAAAAATACGTCATAATGATTATGGCTCTATACTCTAGAAGGCTCTGGTTAAACACATCAGACATATAGAAAATCACTTTTTCCTAACACAAATTTTTAAACGAAAGCGTTACAAATGCTTAATTTTGATTTTTGAAATATTTTCGTAAATGTTTGAATTTCAACATTTAAGTAAATCTTACATTGAACTAAACCTAAATGTAAATCTTGAATACAACCGCAAAGAATTAGCAAAAAATTTAAAACTACAATATTGGATGCTCATAATTAGTCAATTTAAATGAATTAACATCAAAACTAGAAGAAATTAAAAAAAAAACTACGTTACAACCCAGAGTAGTGGTTATTGGACAAAATAGGCCTAAAATCGAAGAGAGCTTTACTATAAATTTTTTAATAATTTTCCTCAACCCTTCAATAGCTTCCCTTTAAATAAAGACAACCGTACTTTAAATCAAAGATAACAGGAATTTAATCTAAAGACTTTTAAATAATTCTTTCACTTAAATCTCAAAAACGTTGGGACCTCTAAAAATTAAAATCTTTATTTGATTAAGAAGATTCATTTATATAAAATAAAAGATGACAAACTTTTAATTTGAAATATTTTTTTACTAATAACGAATAAAGCTTTTAGG